>NW_026493881.1:22500-47500 GCF_026875155.1 Cherax quadricarinatus
TGTAAAAGTGTAGGGCAAAAAGAAAGTGTAAATCCTGGATGGAGGAAAGGGATAGGGAGAGTCTCCGGAAGGACTGGACAGAGGTAGTGAGAAAAGCGGTTTTGAGTTGTAAGTGCTTGAGTATCCAGCAGGCATTTGTGAGAGTAAGATTACGGTAAGTTGGAAGAAGCGGTTTAGACATTTGCGTGGTGAGAGAGAGAGAGAGAGAGAGAAAGCAATAGGTGGAGTATTAACAGTTCTAGATGAAAAGTCGGTAACAGTACTTGAAGTAGAAGGATCAGCAGCAGGAGGAACAGTAATGGTGGTGGGGATGGTTGTGGTAGTATTAATGGTAATGGTAGTGAAGTTCCACACAGCCGTACCAGACCCTAAGAGTATTTGATAAGGCTGGTTCCTCCTCAGGGAAATAAATATACAAAAATCAATAAAAGCATAAGATAAAAAAATTATTTAGTAAAGAATGTAGAACACTTAAACATGAAATTAATCCTACTTTATGCAAAAAATTAAATATAAATAATTAGTGATTCAAAGCTAATATATACACAATGACGTAGTGGAGAATGGTGCCGTGGCGATGTTCTCGGCGCGTAGCTCTGAATCGTGGTTTGGAACTCTGACCCGTTGTTGATGATGGGGGGGGGGGAGTAACAGGTGGACGTGACTGTTGAAACAGAAGGTAGTGTCCTCAACATGAGTAGAGATTCTGTCAGAGGTTGATTATTATCCTCTGACCACCACAACACTTTTGAAGCAGTTAAATCGCCAGCAAAGAACCACCTTGAAACACTGGTGGAGTTATAACTGGGAGAAGGCTGCTAGAATGGCGTGTTGTTGACTGGATGGTCACTACGTGTGGAAGGGGGGACCAGTGTAGGTAGAGATGTCAAAGTGAAGTCTCTGATCTTGTAAATATTAAGGCTGCCCTTCTATATCTCGCCTCTGTCGATTGACCCGAGTCGACAGTCAAGGCTAAAAGAAAGAAAAGACAAAGTTAGACCCCAATCTAGAAATCACTCACACGATAGACGTACAATCTTTAAAAGAAATGGTGAGGATTAAAAGATGACATAACACTTCGTAAGTCAAATCAAGGCAGGAATAAATTGGAGCCTAAAACCCTAAACAAGAGTGAAGCTGTTATTGAAACCAACTTAATCCAAAACATAATAATTTAGACAGGAGTGGAACTAATAAAAATATGATGGGAGCCGCAAGTCAAGTGACTGACCACCAGTCGGAGAAACACTCGTTACCACCCATAGGGTGCAGAAGGGGGTGGGGGGTTAGGAGGAACCATGCACCCACCCTAACTGAACAAGAATAATCACCACCATTCATTCATACTTACACCAATAATATCTAATGAACATTTCCCTCACAGTGGCACTTGTGGTGGTGGTGGTGGTTATGGTGGTAGTTGTGGTGGTGGTGGTGATGCTTGTGGTGATAGTAGGGGGGGTATTTGTTGTGGTGGTGGTAGTTGGGGTGGAGGTTGCTGTGGTGGTGGTGGTGGTGGTGGTGGTGGTGATGGTGGTGGTGATGGTTATAGTGGTGGTTGTGGCGGTGGTGATGGTGATGATGGTTATGGTGGTGGTTGTGGTGGTGGTGGTGATGGTTATGGTGGTGGTTGTGGTGGTGGTGGTGATGGTGATCATGGTTGTGGTTGTGGTGGTTGTGATGATGGTTGTGGTTGTGGTGGTGGTTGTGATGGTGGTTGTGGTGATTGTGGTGATGGTTGAGATTGTGGTGGTGGTTTGTTATGGTGATGGTTGTGGTGGTGAGGGTTGTGATGGTGGTGATTGTGGTGGTGGTTGTTGTGGTGACGGTGGTTGAGATGGTGGTTGTGGTGGTGGTTGAGATGGTGAAGGTGGTTGTGGTATGATGGTGGTTGTGATGGGGGATGTGGTGGTGGTGGTTTTGATGGTGGTTGTGGTGGTGGTGGTGGTTGTGGTGGTGATGGTTGAGATGGTGGTGGTGGTTGTGATGGTGGTGGTGGTTGTGGTGGTGTTGGTGGTTGTGATGGTGGTGGTTGTGGTGGTGATAGTTGAGATGGTGGTGGTTGCGATGGTGGTGGTTGCGGTGGTGATGGTAGTTGACCTGGTGGTGGTGGTGGTTGTGGTGGGTGTGGTGGTTATGGTGGTTGAGATGGTGGTGGTGGTTGTGGTGATGGTGGTGGCTGTGGTGGTGATGGTGGTGATGGTGATCATGGTTGTGGTTGTGGTGGTGTGGTGGTTGTGATGATGGTGGTGGTTGTGGTGATGGTGGTGGTTGTGGTGATGGTTGTGGTTGTGGTGATGGTGGTAGTTGTGGTGATGGTGGTTGTGGTGGTGGTAGTGGCTGCAGCAATATATCGAACAGTTAACATATCAACATCACTTCCACCTTCTTAATACCGTCAACTTTTTCTATTGATTACAAGTGTCGCCTGAGCCGGTGTTTTCAAGCTGACAGCGAGACTGCAGAGTTCGACGTGCGGAGAGAACCTTCCTTTATACTATCCTGAACCTCAGCTATCTAGTCAGAAGTAGAGGCAGTAGAACGTAATTGAACCTTCTCTGGGGATAGCCTCAATATAGATCAAAGGTCGTGTGCTATCCGCCTTTGATATATACCAGAAATCGGCCAACCAGATTTTGCGTCACAGGAGTCCACAAAACACAGACTATAATACACGTGAGGAAGGGGGAATGTGGCTCTGTTATCATTGACGAAATTAGCCAACTTGGTGAATATATATTAATTGCAGGAATTTTATTTTCAAATATGTTTTGCTAAACTATGTGAGTTACGACAGAAATGTAATAAAATTAATTTAAAGCAATTTATTTACACATAACTGATTGTTATTAAATATTTACAGTGTGGAGTGGTGAGGGTTATGTGGCGACTTTTGAAGCTTACTTTCATAAAGGAATAATGTCGACTTATGAATTATCATGACAATATATAAATGCAAGGCAATGTATCCACAGCTGTTAACAGGACTGTTTCAGTCAGTAATTGTGTTATTTACTCACCATATAATATTTTTTATTATTATCACACTGCTTTACACTACAGTTTTTAAACTGCAACATTAACACCCCTCCTTCAGAGTGCAGGCACTGTACTTCCCAGGAGGGGTGTTAATGTTGCAGTTTAAAAACTGTAGTGTAAAGCACCCTTCTGGCAAGACAGTGATGGAGTGAATGATGGTGAAAGTTTTTCTTTTTCGGGCCACCCTGCCTAATATATAATAATATATATATATATATATATAATATATATATATATTATATATATATATATATATATATATATATATATATATATATATATATATATATATATATAATGTCGTGCCGAATATGTAAAACTGGTCAATTATGAAGAACTCATTTAAAATTAAGTCCTTTCTAAAATTTTCTCTTGTACGTTTAAAGATATATTTTTTCATTAATGTTAATGTAAAAAATTTTAATTTTGCACCAAAAGAATCTTAGAAAACTTACCTAACCTTATTATAACAAGAACAATTTATTTTAGCCTAACCCAACTAAATATATTTTAGATTTGTTTACAATAATTTAATACTAAAGAAACACAGTGAAATATATTTTTTTTCGTTAGGTTCAGAATTTTGGAGAAATTATTGCGTACACAAATTTTCACTTGTCCTATATGGCAAGATGAGCGTTGCTGTTTAACCCAATATCGCAAGTTCTGCCTATTCGGCACGACATATATATATATATATATATATATATATATATATATATATATATATATATATATATATATATATATATCTTTCTTTCTTTCAACACACCAGCCGTATCCCACCGAGGCGGGGTGGCCCAAAAGGAAAAACAAAAGTTTCTCCTTTCACATTTAGTAATATATACAGGAGAAGAGGTTACTAGCCCCTTGCTCCTGGCATTTTAGTCGCCTCTTACAACACGCATAGCTTACGGAGGAAGAATTCTGTTCCACTTCCCCATGGAGATAAGAGGAAATAAACAAGAACAAGAGCTAGTAAGAAAATACAAGAAAACCCAGAGGGGTGTGTATACATATGCTTGTACATGTATGTGTAGTGTGACCTAAGTGTAAGCAGAAGTAGCAAGACGTACCTGAAACCTTGCATGTTTATGAGACAGAAAAAACACCAGCAATCCTACCATCGTGTAAAACAATTACAGGCTTACGTTTTACACTCACTTGGCAGGACGGTAGTACCTCCCTGGGCGGTTGCTGTCTACCAACCTACTACCTAGATATATATATATATATATATATATATATATATATATATATATATATATATATATATATATATATGCAGAAGAAGCCAAGGGGGTTGGAAATCTTTAGCTCAAGATCTTTCACACTATTCCGTGCTTCATCAGGAGCGTATTCAATATTGCAAGAGTTGCAACAAGTAGACTAAGGGAAAGTTTTCTTAGAGAGGAAAGTAACGTGTTGACGCTGGTACATTCCACCTCAGAAAGACGGCCAGACTTCCTACTGTTTGTTACCTATTTTAGTGTACCCTTAATAAAAGATAGAGAAATTGAGACCCAGCATCATACTCTAACTGAACACAGCCCACAGGAGGATGCTGAACTTCCAGGAATTCCCCACCTACGACGATACTGAAGGGTAGGTCGCGTTCTCCGGCAGGCGAAACGTGCGCTGTCGTGTGTTAGAGTATATGTCCCTGTTGAGTCTCAATTTCTTTGTTTCCGTTAATGAGGGTCTACGTAGAAAATAGCAGTAAGCCCATTCGTGTACAGCTGCGTAAGTGTACGGGTACAGGTACATAGGTTTAGGTAACTGCAACTATTATTCATAGCAGTATATGTATAAGTTGCCTGGGATTGTCCAAGAGGGTCAGGCACGATGACTTATCGCCACCGGAGGCCTAGCGAGTAAGACACACTCAGGGATTTCGAGAATAACTCCAAAATGCACACATGCAGTTGACTGCAACTCTCATACATAACAACACATATCCATGATAACCCATGAATGTCAGGGAAGGTGCGTAGGAAATTTTCTGAAAAGTAGCTAGAATTTTCCTGGAAGTGCGGTAGTTTAAGTTGAAAATGATCGTATATGACTCCTTTTGTTAATACAAAGTCTTGTATAAAATCTGAGTGTTTGTGTGCATTAATTACATGGGCAACGTATTCTCGTATAGCACTTGACTAGTTGACGCTGATTAGATGAAGCTTCGGAGGTATCCCTCCGCCAACCCCACATGCAGGTGACGGGACAGGATGCGTGTGTGAGGGATGCCTGGCCGCCTTACTGAGGCGGAATACGCCAGCGTCAACCTTACGTCTGAGAAAACTACCCCTCAGTTATCTGTCGCTTCTCTTGCAACTTTGCATACATGCGATTAAACAGGACAGTGTAAAAGATTTGAGCTGGACGTTTCTATTCCCTTCTGGCTTGTTTTGCATTATTAAGATGGCCTGTCTGCAATTTTATTTTTTTATTATTAACACATCGGCCTTTTCCCACCAAGGCAGGGTGGCCCGGAAAAGAAAAAAACTTTCATCTTTAAAACTCATCACTGTGTTGCCAGAGACCATGCTTACGTTACAAAAAACGCGATTCTAAAGCTTAGATATCTCCAGTGAATACTAGAAAGGACTGCCCTTCTAGCATCCAGCCTGTTACTGGGTTTTCGTAACATATAGTCAGTTATCCTTGTCCAATTATCCATTAGAATTCAGTATGATTCAATAGTGCTTCAGGATTACAACTGGTAGGCTACTAACTAGAGAAAATAAAATTTAATAAATTTATTAATTAAGTCTAGAGGTGGTATAAAGCTTGGTAATTAATACCGACAAGTTGGTTTAGAAAGACACGTAAGCAAACACTATAACATTTTATTAGAAAACGTTTCGGTCCTGGGACCTTGATCACTTCTAACATACAGAGGTAGAAAGACATTATATATATAGGCGGAGAGTGAGTTTGTGACGCACGTGACCTGAGGAATGTCATAAGAACATAAGAATGGAAAAAACACTGTAGAAGGCCTACTGACTCATGCGAGGCAGGTCCTTATCAAAACAACCTCTGCCTATGATGAGGACGGTAGACGATGAAATCATGTGACTCCTGTGTTGTTGGGTTGGTGCTGCTTAATTTATCATGTATGCCAATGTTTTTGAAATTTTGTATTTTCCCAGTGTTGCGTTTTATGTGTCGGTGCGGGTGATTAGTGAGGCTTCTAGGCACCGTCGGGTCTGAGGTCTGGTTCGGTGAGAACGGGTTGTGCCTCGTTCCAGTTCATCAAATGCCCCGTGGAGTCTCTGTGGAGGACACAGGCGTACCTTACATCGTCTCTGTTAGAGGCATTTCGATGCTCATTCAGGCGGACTGCAAGATCTCTGCCTGTCTCGCCTACATATTTCTTGGGACAGAACCCACAGGGATAGTGTAGACGCCTGCTGTAGAAGTTAGAGGTGTGGGGCTGCGTTTAGTAGTGAGGTCTTTGATAGAGGATGTGTTTATGGTGGAAACGTTGATGTTACTCATAGCAAGTGCCCGGCGAGTATTCGTGGCAACATTGCCACATGGGAGTACTATGAACTGTTTAGGGGGCTGTTCCATGGGCGGTTTGTTGAGGATAGCTTGTGCTTGAGTCTGCAATCTCGGATGAAGAAAGATGGGAACTGAAGACGTGTAAAGGCTTGTGTTATGTAAGTGCATTCTTCTTCTAGAAAACAAGGCTGGAGATGCGAAGAGCTCTCAAGAAGAAGCCAATGAGGACTCCTCTCTTAGTGCGGGTATCTTGGTGTGAATAAAAGTGTATAAGATCGTCCTTGTTGGTAGGTTTTCTATACACTTTGAAGAGAGTTTGTCACTGTCGGGAGATCTGCACAGTAGAACGTCGAGGAAAGGAAGTTTGCCATCATTTTCGAGTTCAAGTGTAAACTTTATTGATGGTTCAACTGCATTGATCTTGTTGAGAAGGGCCTGGATATTGAGACGTCTCGGATAGAAAACCAATATATCATCAACGTATCTTAGCCAGGTAACGTGTTGGGAATGAGGGTGCTGAAATTCTCTGTCTCCAAGTTTTTCCATGAAGAGGTTGCAAGCACAGCACTTGGAGACAGAGAAATTCAGCACCCTCATTCCCAACACCGTTACCTGGCTAAGATACGTTGATGATATATTGGTTTTCTATCCGAGAACGTCTCAATATCCAGGCCCTTCTCAACAAGATCAATGCAGTTGAACCATCAATAAAGTTTACACTTGAACTCGAAAATGATGGCAAACTTCCTTTCCTCGACGTTCTACTGTGCAGATCTCCCGACAGTGACAAACTTCTCTTCAAAGTGTATAGAAAACCTACCAACAGGGACATCTTATAACACTTTTATTCACACCAAGATACCCGCACTAAGAGAGGAGTCCTCATTGCTTCTTCTTGAGAGACTCTCGCATCTCCAGCGCTTGTTTCTAGAAGAAGAATGCACTTACATAACACAAGCCTTTACACGTCTTCAGTTCCCATCTTTCTTCATCCGAGATTGCAGACTCAAGGCACAAGCTATCCTCAACAAACCGTCCATGGAACAGCCCCCTAAACAGTTCATAGTACTCCCATGTGGCGATGTTGCCACGAATACTCGCCGGGCACTTGCTATGAGTAACATCAACGTTTCCACCATAAACACATCCTCTATCAAAGACCTCACTACTAAACGCAGCCCCACACCTCTAACTTCTACAGCAGACGTCTACACTATCCCCTGTGGGTTCTGTCCCAAGAAATATGTAGGCGAGACAGGCAGAGATCTTGCAGTCCGCCTGAATGAGCATCGAAATGCCTCTAACAGAGACGATGTAAGGTACGCCTGTGTCCTCCACAGAGACTCCACGGGGCATTTGATGAACTGGAACGAGGCACAACTCGTTCTCACCGAACCAGACCTCAGACGCCGACGGTGCCTAGAAGCCTCACTAATCACCGTCACCGACACTATAGAACGCAACACTGGAAACTACAAAATTTCAAAAACATTGGCATACATGATACTTAAGCAGCACCAACCCAACAACACAGGAGTCACATGATTTCATCGTCTACCCGTCCTCATCATAGGCAGAGGTTGTTTTGATAAGGACCTGCCTCGCATGGGCCAGTAGGCCTTCTACAGTGTTCTTCCATTCTTATGTTCTTATGACATTCCTCAGGTCACGTGCGTCACATCTCACTCTCCGCCTATATATATAATGTCTTTCTATCTCTGTATGTTAGAAGTGATCAAGGTCCCAGGACCGAAACGTTTTCTAATAAATATGTTATAGTGTTTGCTTACGTGTCTTTCTAAACCAAGTCTAGAGGTATATTATATAATTAAATTAAATCAATATCAACAAAATAAGAATAATCACTTCTCTCGTGTACAGTATTATTGTGCTGAAAGCACATATCACATTTATAAGTCTTAAGTACCCTCTGGTACATTAACATTTAATAAGATATTATAAATATGTACAAGTAAGTTTGTGTGTATGAGTGTAAGTGCTCTAAGTAGTTCGCTATGTCTCACGACTCGACTAGACTTAAACAAGTGACTGACAAAGTCCTCAAATAAACTAACTTCTTGACCAACTGGCAGTCAGAACAGTCTGCTTGAACAATAAAAAGAATGCTAAGCCCAATAGCAATATAACAAGCAACTGCGACACAGAATCAGGATCAAGGAGATAATATAACGACACTAAGTAGGGACCATCAGCAGATCCTCCACAAAAGTCACAAAACTCTCTTACTACTGAATCTAAGTTCAGCATAAGAAAATCCCAGACTGACAGTACACAGAAACCAGTACAAATTAGGTCAGAAGCTACAGCTCAGGACCTGATTTACTCAGAGTGTCTATGCGACACACAACCTCAGTACAACGTCGAAAATCACTAAGTCTACACAATGTTCTGCGAACAGAGTCCCACAGAACCTACAACAATAATGAGACAGAGACGATCTTCCAACAAGGGCCAATAAGGGAGAGTTAGGCACGACTTGTCAGGAATACGTCCAACCACCAAGCGAGTTTAGACCAGACTGAATACTTCAGGCGAGGTGTGAACACCCCCCCCTCTATCACGTGATAGCTCCGTGGACAGTTGCTGCCCAGCAACAGAAGCCGGCAGGGAAACGAGCCACAAGCGATAATTACAGTAGTTAGACAATCAAGACTTAAACTATGAGCACATAATATGTTACATCCTACCTAACAAAAGTAACTAAGACAAATAATAATATAAATATAATAATATTATTGCAAATATAAGCAATATAAAATTATATGAAAAGATAACATACATTATATATATATATATATATATATATATATATATATATATATATATATAATATATATATATATACATAATATACATTGTAACCCATTCAGGGGTTGCAACACTTACACTACAGTTACAAAACTGCAGCATTATTACAACCCAGGAACAATAAGGCCTGTTATCCTGGGTGCAAAGGGGAGCAACTAGCAGAACACAGCTGAATGACTTTGAATTATATTTTCCTTCACCAAGTGCGATTATAAGTATTTACAAGAATGTACACTATATACAGTTGGAAATGTATGTGTACAACACGGTTAGCCAAGGGAAAGACACAGCCCAGAGACAGAATGGACAACCGTGTTCAACCAGCAGCTGGATGAAAATGACAAGGGTGAGAATGTGAGTGGTGTCCATGTCACCTCCACAGTTGCCAGTTCCACAATATGATTGGCTGAACCTAGGTGCTGATTTGACGGTGGGGTCCCGAAATCATCAAATCCTTAGGTACCTGGTTTGCTGGCTCACACCATTTGACTCCATTCACTCCTATCTAACATGCTCACGCATGCTTGCTGGAAGCCCAGTCCCCAAGCACACAAAACCTTCTTTACCCCCTCCCTCCAACGTTTCCTAAGCCGACCACTACCCTGCCTTCCCTCCTCTACAGATTTATACACTCTCGAAATCATTCTGTTTCATTCCATGACATCGAGAGTGTATAAATCTGTAATGGAGGGAAGGTGAAGTAGGGGTCGGCCTAGGAAAGGTTGGTAGGTTGGTAGACAGCAACCACCTAGGAATAGCAGGTATATCTTGCTATTTCTGCTTACACTTAGGTCACACTACACAGGTATGCATATACATACACATATCTAGTTTTTTTCTGTTTTTTTCCTTAATAGTTTTTGTTCTTCATTTCCCTTATTCTCTACAGGGAAAGTGGAAAAGAATCTTTCCTCTGTATGCCATGCGTGTCGTAGGAGGCAACTAAAATGCCGGGAGGAATGGGCTAGTAGCCCCTTTTGCATAAACTACTAAAACCGAGAAAAAGAAAAACTTTACAATTGTATATATATATATATATATATATATATATATATATATATAATATATATATATATATATATATATATATATATATATATATATATATATATATATATACCCTGTGTGTGTGTGTGGCTAGTTGTTGCCTTCCTGTCAGGTATTCTCTGATCCATTGCAGTGCCCTTCCTGTTATACACGCCTGATCCTCTTGCTTCTACACTAATCTCTTGTGAGGAACTGTGTTGAAGGCCTTCTTGCAGTACAAGAAGATGCAATGAGCCCACCCCTCTCTCTCTCTCTCTCTCTCTTGTCTTACTTCTGTTACTTTATCATAAAACTCCAGAAGGTTTGTGACACAGGATTTGCCTTCCATAAATCCGTGCTGGTTGGTATTTATATTCTTGTTCCGTTCAAGGAGCTCCACCACTCTCCTCCTGATAATCTACTCCATGACTTAGCATACTATACACGTCAGTGACACTAGTCTATAGTTTAGTGCCTCTTTTCTGTCTCCTTTTTTAAAAATGGGAACTACAACTGGGCAACTACATCAGGTAGTTGCCCAGTTTCAAGGGATGTGTTTAAGATTGTGGTTAGTGGTATACACAGGATTTCTGCTCCCTCTCTAAGGTCCCACAGGAAGATGTCCGGTTCCATTGTCTTTGAGGTATCAAGGTCCCTTAGCAGCTTTTTCACCTCTTTCTCAGTTGTATGTATGTCATCCAACACTTGTCGGTATATTCCTTGTTGATGTCCCCCTCTGTTCTGTCCTCCCAGAGGCCTTCCTGTCGCCACTGTAAATCTTCTTCTTTCTTTCAACACACCGGCCGTATCCCACAGAGGCGGGGTGGCCCAAAAGGAAAAACGAAAGTTTCTCCTTTTACATTTAGTAATATATACAGGAAAAGGGGTTACTAGCCCTTTGCTCCTGGCATTTTAGTCGCCTCTTAAAATACACATGGCTTACGGAGGAAGAATTCTGATCCACTTCCCCATGGAGTCCACTGTAAATACTTTCTTAAATCTCATGTTGAGTTCCACACATACCTCTTGATCTTTCTTGTGAGTTCCCGACCTTCTTTCCTCAGCCTGATCACCTGGTCTTTGTTGCCTTCCTCCTAATGTGGCTATACAGCAGTTTTGGGTCAGATTTGACTTTCGATCCTCTATCGTTTTCATGCTGTCGCTGGGCCTCCCTCCTTATCTGTGCATACTCGTTTCTGGCTCCTCGAGTAATCTTTTTATTTTCCTGGGTCCTATGCCTCCTGTACCTTTTCTATTCTCTGGTGCACTTAGTTTGCCTCCCTACACCTTCGGGTAAACCAAGGACTCGCTTTGGTCTTCCAATTTATTTCTGTTGCCATAGGGAACAAACCTTCCCTCTGCCTCCTTGCATTTTGTTGTTACATATTCCCATCATCTCGTTTACTGACATTCCTCCCAGTTCTCTGCCCACTAAACCTCCTGAAAATTTCCCTCATCCCTGGAAATTCCCCCCCTTTTTTTAGTTTGATTTTTTACCACTCAATTCCTTTACCTTCCCCATTTGTAACTCTACATATATTCAAAACTCAAAACCACTGTCACTAGCACCAAGGGCCAATAAAAGTGTGTCCTAAAAGTCGAACGGTCGGGTGAACACAATACCAGTCTTCCGGATTCCCTCCCCTTCCTCTGGGTAGGTCCCGACAATTGATAAATGGGGTTTTTCCCCGTACCCACCCATATCTTTGGTGTGTGTGTGGTGTGTTTGTGTGTGTGTGTGTGTGTGTTGTGGTGTGTGTGTGTGTGTGTGTGTGTGTGGTTTTTTGGTGTTAAAAAAAACGCGATTCTAAAAGTTTACCTGGGGGTTTTACCGGGAGGTTTTTCCGGGGGATCAACGCCCCCCGCCCGGGTCCACGACCGGCCTCCCGATGGACAGGGCCTATCAACTAGGCTGTTACTGCTGGCCGCACGCCCGAGTAGGCCACACCCCGGCTGACCGGCACCGACTTTAGGTATCTGTCCAGCTTCTTTAAAGGCACCAGGGGTTTTTTGGGCAATTCCCCTAATGCTTGTGGGGGTTTTGAACAGTTTTGGGCCCCGGACACTTATGGGTTTTCTCTTAGTTTCCAATGGGCCCCCAATTTTTAAAATTTGGCGGCATTTTGCATCCCCCTTGCCAGTCTTTTAAATTTCGTAAGGAGTGATTTCGTGTGCGTTTGGGACCTTTCCCTTCCCCAAATTTTCCAGTAATTATGATATATCTCTCCCTCCCGTTTCCAACGAGTACAATCAAGTGCTTCCAAGGTTCCCGTATTAAGGGTTTGACAGAACTTATACGGGCATTTAAAGGATCTCTGTACACTTTTCTAGACTGCGTTTTCCCCTGCTTTGTAGGGAAAGATGTTATGACAGCAATTTTCCGCCTAGAGAAACAAGTGATTTGAAAAGGATCACATGGGCTTGGCACTCCTTTTTAAAATTTCTATCCATCCTATCATTTTTTTTGCACGTGCGATTGTGGCACGTTGTGATCCTTTTAAAGTGAACCCCAGCATTTTTCTCCCCGGTCCCTTTTCTTATTTTTTTCCCCTCTATTGTACGGCCGGAGTCAGTAGTTACTCGTTCTGTTATTATTTCCCCCCAGTTTTCCATAACGGGGTAGTTGGAATTTTTCCCATTGAACATCTATTTTTTTCCGTTGCCCACTGGAAAACTTTGTTTATATCTTCTTTGGGGGTTAACCGCGTCCTCACAGATGACAGCCCCCATCAGTCCCAGTATCATCCGCAAAGGGTGATACGGGCTGTGGTGTAATCTCTGTTTTTGTCTGATATGAGGAAAAGGAAAAAGATGGGGGGGAGTACTGTCCTTTGGAACGAGCTCTTCACTATGGCCGCCTCCGATTTAACTCTGTTGACATCTCTTTTTTGTTTGATTTTTTAGGAAGTTGAAGATCCCTTCCCACTTTCCCCGTTATTCTTTTGCACGTATTTAGGGCTATTACGCCCTGATGCATTTGTCAAAAGTTTTTAGGATCCCAGTGAATACTAGAAAGGACTGCCCTTCTAGCATCCAGCCCGTTACTGGGTTTTGTAACAAGTTGTCGTTCCTTGTCCCAATATCCCTTTTAATTCAGTATGATTAATGTGCTTTAGGATTCAATGGGAAACTAACAAAAGAAAAAAAATTTAATAAATTTTAATCAGAGGTATATTTCAAATTAATTTAAAATTTAAATTTTAAACACAGTAATCAAAAATAATATCACTTCTCTCGTTTACAATATTATTTTGCTGAAAGCACATATCACATTTATAATTCTTAAGTACCGTCTGGTACATTAACATTTAATAGATATTACAAATATGAAACAAGTTTGTGAAATGCGTGTAAGTGATCTAAGTAGTTCGTTAATGTCTCACGACTCAACAAAGACTTAAACAAGTGACTGACAAAGTCCTCTCATAAACTAACTTCTTAACCAACGGGCAACCAGAACAGCCCCTGCTTGAACGACAAAAAGAATGCTAAGCCCAATAGCAAACAACAAGCAACTGCGACACAGAATCAGGAACAAGGAGATAATATAACGACACTAAGTAGGGACCATCAGCAATCCTCCACAAAAGTTACAAAACTCCCATACTAACTGAATCTAATTCAGCATAGAAAATCCCTGACTGGATAATACATAGAAACCAGTACAAATTAGGTGAGAACTACAGCTCAGACCTGAGATGTTTCGAGTGTCTATGTGACACACAACCTCAGTACAACGTCGAAAATCACCAAGTCTATACAATTTTTCTGTGAACAAGTTCTACAAACTAACAAAAATTTAATGAGATGGACAATTTGTCCAACCACCAAGAGGTCTAGAGCAGACTGAATAATTCAAGTGGGGTGGGGACCCCCCCCCCCCCTCGATCACGTGATAGCTCCGTGGACAAGCAGTCCGCCCAGCAAGAAGCCGGCAGTATAACAAGCAACAAGCGATAATTACAGTAGTTAGACAATCAAGACTTGAACTGAGCACATAATATGTTACATCCTACCTAACAACATAACTACGTCAAATAACAATATAAAGCAATACATTTACGATTTAGCTATTATCGCAAATATAAGCAATATAAAATTAAATGAAAAGGTAATAATTATATATATACATAATAATCATTGCAACCAATTCAGGGGTTGCAACACCCCCCAACACGACAGACGGTTGCACTAGGAGTTGCATTAATGTCACATTATTACTGATTACTCAGGTTACATTACTAACAATATAATATAAAAATTAATCAGAGTCACTCTCGTACCAAGCACCTCTACAATTTCACAGCGTCCGTCACTAGGATATGCCCCTAGTACTAGGGCAGTACACAGTATCGTATCTCTGCATACTCGTGGTTATGTACATCAGTGTAGAGACAGGATAGCGTAGATGAGCAGGGCACTATGAGGCTCGATCATAGTAGAAGAGACTGCATTCCACTCTTAAGTAGTGGTTGTGGAATGCTATGCAGTACGGACATCTGAGTATGAAACAGCTTAAGGTGTGTAGTGAAGGGGGGGGTCTGCGGCAGGACAGTGTTCCGCCAAGCAGTAACATCGCCCACACGACACTACCCACTCATCACTCAGCTTATGTCTCCTTACACACAACAATACTGTGAATATATAAATATAATAATTAGACATGAGTATATATAGTTAATATGGGCTGGAAGGATTAAGTTATTTTACTGAATTTGACATAGCAAGTAACAAAAGGTATTTGGGCATAAAATTACGTTAATTTAATGTAACTGATAATTATTAAGGACGTGACAGAGCGTCAGCAATTACATTACAATGCCCAAACTTATGTGTTTTATACTAATAAAAAAAGGGTTGGATTCTGAGAGCCCACCTCATGATCCTAGCATTCTTACTCTTCATAGTGTTTATGTGGGTGATGGATTGTGGTCTGAAAAAACGTTGATTTTAAAGGGGGAAGTCCCCAAATACACGTCAAAATGTTCCAAGACCCACAAGAGCTAGAGCCTCTTTTCTCAATAGTGGCATAATTTTTCTGGTGTCGTTTAAGCTTATATGAATAGAAACCCATAAAGGATGGAGAATGTCAGTGGATGTTGACTGTTGGAGCAGCACAGCGCCCACTGCATAACCACTCGCATCTATATGTAAAAAGAAGGGGAAAATTGAAATTAGGACTCTTTAACACAGGAGCAGAGGATAGCAAACGCTTCAACCTTTTGAACGAGTCTGAACAATCTCTAGTCCAGGTGACTGAACTTGGGTACAGTAAGCTCAGTGAGAGGAGCGCAATCTGAGAAAAGTTTGGACAGAACCTGCGAAATATCCTGCCATACCCAGGAATCTCTGTACTCCCTTCCTATCCTGTGGCACTGGAAATTCAGAAATTTCACGAACCTAGCCTCAATAGGAGCAACCTCACCTTGGCCGATACAAAAGCCTAGATAGGTAATCTTGGCTTGACCAAAACTACATTTAGCTAAGTTAACAGTGAAGTTGTAGTGCGCCAGTCTCTCAAACAATGCTCTGAGACGCGTCAAGTGCTGTTCCCACTCGTCACTGTACACCACTAAAATCGTCAAGGTAGGGTTCTACTCCTAAGTTGTGGGTCAACTCGTTCATTATACGTTGGAATGAAGAAGCCGCGTTTTCATAGGCCGAGGGGGTGACGAGGTAGTTAAACAATCCATCTTGAACAGTAAAAGCAGATATTTCTTGAGCACGTCAGTAAGCGGGACTTGATAATAGCCTCGTAAGAATCTAAACGGCTGACAAACTGGGCTCCTGACACACGGTCAATAAGGTCGTCAATGCGAGGTAGAGGATACCATCAGGGAAGGTGACAGAGTTCACTTCCTTAATCAGTGCACACCTGAAACTACCGTCAGGTTTAGGCACTAAAATACAGGGGGATGCCCATGGACTTTTACTGCGCTCAATAAGTCCGTGATATAACCAGAAAATCAACCTCTTCTCTCAATGCTTTATGCTTTGGTTGGACTCATCCTATATGGGGATTGCTTAATGGGTGATGCTCCCTGTACATCAACGTCATGTACACCTAGAGTACAACGTTTAGGAACATCACCGAACAATTCAGGGAAATGCAAAATCATGTTTTTAATATCACCAGCTTTATCAATCCCAAGGTTACTAAGAAAATCGTCTAGTGACTGTAGAGTCGCTAAATTTTCTAAACGAACCTCTATACCTCTAGAGATGTCAGGTAGACTGACGTTTTCTTCCTCTGTCCTAGGAAGAATAGAAGTAGTAGGTAGAAAGGGCTAGCGTAGTATACCTTAAGCTGGTTAACATGGTACACATGATTAGATTTCTTTTTCCCAGGCGTACGTACCAAATAATTTACGTCGCTAAGTCTTTTCACTACTTCCAGGGGACCATCATACCTGGCTTGTAGAGCATGACCTGATACTAATTTCCGAGCCATCACCTTATCTCTTGCTTTAAAAGAGCGAGAGACAGCACGTTTGTCATAATGTTGCTTCATTCTAGCTTGGGCTGAAATTAGGTTTTTCGAAGCTAGCTCTCTAGTGGCTGTCAAATATTGCTGCATTAATGAAGGTGAAGTACTCAATGATGGATTTGATTTTCCTGTCCACACGTCTTTTAACACTGCGAGAGGACCACGCACTTGGTGTCCAAATATTAATTCAAATGGACTAAATCCGAGACTTTCTTGCTCACCTTCTCTCATAGTGAACAGAAGAAAAGGAATACCCTCATCCCAGTCTCTAGAAAAATGTTCACAATAAGCTCTCATCATAGACTTCAATGTCTGATGAAATCTCTCTGTGGATGATAACTGGTTGAAAGTACAGACTTTATTCCTAGGTGGGATAATGCTTCTCGAAAGATCTTAGAAGTGAAGTTAGATCCCTGATCAGATTGTATCTCTCGTGGCAATCCAACCTGGGAGAAAAATTTCATCAGCGCTCTCACAATAGCACGAGTATTAATTTTTCTCATAGGAATAGCTTCGGGATAGCGTGTTGCAGCGTCCATAATAGTAAATAAGTATTGGTTTCCTAGTTTGGTTCTAGGCAAAGGACCAACACAATCAATAATAAGACGTGAGAATGGTTTCACCATCCCCGGTGATGGAATGAGAGGTGCAGGTGGAGGTGTGTGCGCTGGCTTGCCTGTCACTTGACACAGGGCAACGTCGCACATGATAAGCTACTGTTTCCTTCATCTTTGGCCAGTAAAATGTTTTGCCCCGTTTACCGAGTGTCTTCTTGACACCCAAATGTCCTCCTATGGGACTATGTAGCAAAATCAATGGCTTGTTCACGAAATGTATCTGGAAACACTACTAGATGCTTGACTGTGGTGGAAACACTATTAGCTGACAACTTACAGTATTTTTCTCCACAGTACCACCATTACTATAATAGTAACAATTATCGAGATCCTTTGCTTTCACTCTCAGTAACTGCTATATCTCTCAGTCTTTCTAGTGACTGATCAACAAACTGATCCTTGATTAAATCATCATGAGTTAGAAATTTAACGTCAGTTGTGTCCTGACTAGGTTGATGACCAGGGGGAGTCAGTGTTTAAAGACCCTGGGCGCAGAGCATCACTAAACAACAATTCAACCCCAAATCTTGTCATCCACAACTCAACAGGAACAAGGATGGTTGTTGTATCTTTGACATAGCTCTAGTAATTGCGCTAGAGGGAAATAAAATAGGTTTCCTCTACAAGCTTTAATGGCATAATTATCATCAGTGTTATTATCAATCACAAGTGGTTTCTTTACATATACCAGCATGAAGGATATCGTTCCCTATCAACAAGTCCACTGATCTGATGGGAAATACACCACTGGATATACCCACTGAAATAAAACCAGTATAATAGCTTGTTTCAATATAAACTTTGTGCAGAGGCACTTTTATAACAGCCCCTCCATAGGCTTCTAACAATACATCTATCTTGCAATAGGTATCGTCAGTTATGGGCAGTACATCTTCTCTTAATAACGTGAGATAACTGCCAGTGTCTCTGAAAGTAATTATCTCAGTTAGATGTGATTCGTCAAATCCTATTCTGTCTCTTGAAAAGTAAGAACTCATCGCTGAACGAATCTTTTCGTCAGATACACTTTCTGACGCTAGTCATCTATCCTGAGTAACATTATCTAAAACAGTAGGATCAGAGGTATTTTTTTTTATATTTTATTTAAAACATCATAAATTACAAGATAGTATAAAATGTTAAATACCACAATAATACAGGATCTGAACAAGATTACGAAGAATTATATCACAAGTGCAAGAGAAAAATTTTGAAACATGCAAAATACATACACACCATGCACTGACACACATTATACAAAATGATAATATATCTGACACATACACACAAAACTGTTGGAAGGGGAACCCCCCCCACCCCATGAAAACTCATCTATAAATACACACACATCATTCGCACACGTATTGATCACAGCAGTGATCAAACATAAATTTTTTGTAACTTTATAATACATGCAACTGATTATGAGATTTAACTTAAGAACAAAGTCTGGTAATTATCCGAAAACATTTCTCTATAACAAAAATAAGCATTACACAAAATTACATAAGCATATAAAGCATCAACAACTGCAAAATTTTTACAGCAAACGTTGCATCAGCAACGAAAACTTAATAACATTACAAAGGTGATGGAAAACAATTATGTTTAAAACGAATATAAACCTCGTCCTAAGCGAAAAGAAATTCCCTACAAATTTACAACAAAAAACTGCGAAATTACATACCAAAAAATTATTATTTGCAACAACTGGTAGACTAAAAGGACAGTGACTTCTATAACTCTTTTAATCTCAAGGACCTATTTTATACAAATCTTGGGCTAATCAAAATCTTGCACACAAAACTTACATGTCAAAACAGCACCACTCAGTACATACCTTCCCGACCCGCACATTCCTTCCCCATCCTTTACTTCATACACTCTCCCTCCGAAAAACTAATGCAACCCACTTATAAAGGAAACCAGTCCTTACGTATAATTATCTCGCCAATGAATGAGGCCATTGACCGTAAGTTTGCAGTAGGTCTCCGGAAAACGTGTCCTCCACTGTTCCCCGTAAATAAGTTGTTCTGCAACACGTTCTATATATGCCGCCGCATTGCTCTAATCCTAATTCTTCTCCTCCACCCGTGTCCCCATCATCCCCCAGGAAATATACATAAAATCTCCACCCACTACATACATAATGCCCTTGTCACTTCTCTGGAGAACCCCCCGCATACGTTCTAATGATAAGGCCTCGCAGGGTCCACCTACATTACCCCTACCCATCAACCTAAAAAACCTACGCTAACCACAACCCTTACCTCCCTCACTCTCACAAGAAATAAACCGCAAGAAAAGCTTGTTTTTCCTTTCTCCAACAGTGATCACGAGTCTGTTCCCATCACCAATCCCATTGTAACACAAAACAGCTTTCGATGCTAATATCCCCATTATAAACCTATATACAAAACTCCCGTACCTCGGCATTAACTTAACTTTTTCTGAAGTCATCCATATCAATCCCCAATCTACAAGGGATAAACCGTACCCCCTGTAAGATGTCCGGACTTTCTACTACATCGTCACCAAACGCCCACCCAAAGTTTTTCCACCTCCTAATCAATACAATACAACCTCAGCATATCCACGCATTTTAATTAATTCTTTTCCGATCCACGCATCTCCGCACATCCTTCATCACTTTCCCCACTCTAACCCCTTTTTCGCCCCCCCCCTACATCTAACGAACCTTGTTTCACATAAAAACTTTTCTCTCGGCCCCAACAGCTAAATGAGACCTACTCCTACCACTGCGTATATTTGACATCACCACCGCCTTGCTTAGGCCATGCCCTCCCGAAAAACCTCCACATACGTAATGCCCTCCTCTGAATCTCATGTATGTCTGGAGTCCTCATTGGATACACCACAGCCATACTCCATACTTTACAATAAACTAATGAATTTACAATTAACGCCCGCTGTTGTAAGGTGACGGTCCCCCGCCTGTAAACACCTTACCTTTTTACTGCCATTCTCCACCACCACCTCCGAATTCACCTGTCCTAAGCCTCCCGCGCATCTGCCATGTAATATAACTCCACACAAAATTTTTATTCTATCCACTACTTCCCACCAAACTCCAACCCCACACCCCCCCTAACCCAGCACCCTCCTCCAGCTAACTGATTGCTCTGTTCACATCCGCATTCCTGATGCCCCTCCCGAAAAAGCTCTCACACACTTTCCACGTACGCAATCCTCCACTCCTGCCATCGGATACATTGGTATCATCCACATAACCCACCACATCTATACACCCCATCCTTCTCCCCATTTAAAATTCCCCCTCCCCTCAACGAGCCCATAAAAAGATGCTGCATACACGCCAAACAAATTTGAGACAGGGGACATCCTGTCCAGAACCCCTCACCATCCTTACAGGCCTTCCCCAACCTACCATAATTAGTACTCTCGCACCATTGCAGAACGAATACATTGTATCAACCCACCTCACCACTCCCATGCCAAAACGAGATGCAACAAACTAGCCCCTCAGAAATTTCTTATCTACACAGTCGTAATGCATTTTTCCCAATCAATGCCCAAAAGCCCTCCCCCCTGCAAGCCCTCCAAAAAATCCTAATGCGGGCCAATGCCCATACTCTCATCTTCTGCCGGGAATACCCATCTGCCCCTTAATGAATAAAACCCCCCCCCCACCCCCCCCTAACACCTTCTTCATCCTATTGCCCAAGTATCTTTCGCGAAAATCTTGTAGTCGGGCACACATTAGCGAAATAGCCTCTGTACTCATCAATACTCTTCCCTCTGTTTTTGCAAACTAGACGACTAACACCCGTTCGCTGATCTGTCCTAACATTCCCTCCCGTCGCAAACAATTCATGACCCTCACCTGACAGTACTTAATGTGCTCCCCGATGAATTCTAATAAAAACATTTGATATCCCATCTATACCCGGCGCCTTCCAGTACTCATAATTGAACACAGCCCTCCTCAACTTTCCCCCATGCTAATCTCACTTCGCATCCCATGCCCTCCTCATCACATGACCCTAAGCCCCATCCCCCCCGCCCACTACCTCAATATCATCGGCCCTCCTCCCCCTTCTCCCCCACTTCTTTTGGAACCCGAAATCCAGGCTAATTGCTCAATGCCTATCTGTAGTATTCAGTACCTGACCCTTGTGATAACCACCCATATCCTCACTTACCTCCAGTTTCAAATATTCGAATCCCCTCTGCTTACCCGAAAACCTCGCAAAACAGTCTTCCCGAAGGTTGACCACCCCAGCAACACAGCCACCATTCCCGCCCTTACACGTACTGCATCAAATCTACCATTGTGTAACTCAGCCCAACCTGTCCTTGAGTGCACCATGAGTCCGTACTGCCGCTCCCCCCCTTCCTCCATAACACCCATTTAGCTGATATTCAGAATGTTTTGCAACCCATTACCTCCGCCCGCGGCCTCTTCCCTCCCTTCCTCTTATAGAAACCTTCTATACCGGCTTTGCCTTTTTCACCACCTTCTAAGAACACACGACTCTACTCTCTAGAATCTCCAAAAAAGTTTGCCACCATTCCCCAAAAGCCATACTCACGACTTCTCACTCCTCACGAGTCTTGCATTTAATTACCAGAAACCGACTGTATCCTAACCTAGACCTTCCCAATCAAGATCAGCCCCCTTATTTTATAACTGCCCCTATGATCAGAAAGCCCACATCAAAGTCCTGACTCCCAACACACGTACATACTTCCGTTGCATAGATCCTATCAAATCTTGCAGCATATCCCGTCTGACAAACGTATACATCAACCCTGCCAACCCCCCTCCCCACAACATCCAAAACCCCCACGACTCCAAACACATTACGTAACATGCCCAACATACAACCCCGCCCCCCTCGGTTCCACATCCCGCCCCTAATAACACAATTCCAATCTCCCCCTATTATAAGTTACTAAAGGTAAACACCTAAATAGAACATCAAAAATTCTCTCACAAAGTTTTCCTTGACTCGTGCGTTACCATCTGCTCGCATATACACTCCTATAAAACAAACCCTCTTTGCACCCCCCACTTCCCCTCCATCCTCACGACCCTCCCCCCCCACCCTCCCACCCCAAAATTACGCAATGAACGGTTTCCTATACAGCCACAGCAACCCCACCTTTCCAACCACAAAGAGCCCACTCACATACAATTTAATCCTTTCAAAGACAACTCGTACCAACCAAACTTATATTGGTGCCCCTCCTGAATGAAACATATTAATCTACATTAAATCTCTTTAACAACCATTCCACCCATACTCTTTTAACCTCGCTCTCAGCCATTAACATTGATGTTACAACCTTTAATTATGACAGTAGAGGCGGCTTTCCCCGCCGCTCTGGAATGTGCACCCCCTGACCTGGCTGCTGACTAGAGCCCCGTTTGTCACCTTGCCTGTCCATCCCCAACCCCCCTTCCTTACCTTTGAACCTTTCAGTACATCACAACCGCTATACACCCACTTCCCGGAGATCCACCTGGGTTTCCTAAGCCTTCTTCCAATCTCTGCCCCTGGTCGTTAAAACTTCATCCATATCAGACGTCCAGCTGTTCTCTTTCGTGAACCTCCGTCTCCCACAAGTAACCTCCTCTTCCATGCACGCTCTGTGCACCTCAGCCACTACCTGGTGCTATCTTCCCCTCATTGCACACGGTCTTCCACCGTCCCGTGAGACCGTAAGCATCTCTCCAATGAGACGGTCCATGCTGCTCAATCATCCAGACTCTCCCCTCCACCTCACCCTTCCCAGAAGTTATTCAAAACCTAGTCCAACATTCCATCCTGTTGCATTACAGGCTCACCGTCATCGTTCGTCGTCGTCGTCGTCGTCCGTCGTCTGCTCAGAGTCCCCGTCCCCACAGTAACATAGCACAAGAGACCGTCTCCGCCCTGCTTTATCCACTTCTCACTCCAAACTGTATGATTCCTGCCTGCCTTTCAGCACAGCCGCATCTGTCTTCCTGTACCACAGGATCCAACTGCTGATGCCACCGTTTGTTGGTCATTTGTTACCCTCCGTCCTGGTTTCCTGTGGCATTGGCTGCCATATGGTCACATGATCCCACAGCCTACAAGTCCGCCTCTTTCCCTGCGTAGTATACGTATACCTGCGTTCGGAACTCTTCCAGAAAACTATGAAGCGAATTGATTGCCGTAGCGGTCATCTTTCAGATTGAAGGATCCTTCGGGCAGTCCCACATAAGGCCCCATTCCTTCCACCTCCCAATTCCCGCATGTCATGAATCTTGTTGCCATAACGACGAATACCGCAACCACATCATACTCTGTAGCTTTCAAGGGCACAATTCCTTACTTTTAACGGTATGTCACATAGCTGGATACATCAAGTAGACATACCTCCACTGCTGCATTCCCACGCCATCCTCTTCTCGTGGTACTTGTCAACTATGCTTGAGTAAAATCCAGCATTTATAAATTTTATGAAAATCCTCTTAACTCCGTTAACAGCCACACCATAAAGTTCTTCATTGGGTATCCCATACACATCACGAATAATCGTAGGGAGTAGCACCTGCATGGTAGAACTGCTTAGGGCCCCACGTACTACGTCCATGTCTGTCCGCCATTTTGATTGCTCAAAACAGGTAAACTGCGCAGAAAATCAACTGAATCGGGAGCGCCTGCGCAGCACGTCCACTCAGCCCGGAAGCGAAGAGGACAATGCATCAGAGGTATTACTAGGATTTTGGTGCCTTTGTTGCTCGGAAGAGGATACGACTTGTGTGGGGGCGCCAGCCGCCCGACTGTTTATCGTATCTCTTTCCAACTTATAGCAATACTCTCTAGCATGTCCTTTTCTGTTACAATATGTACATTTTACTTTCTTCTCCTCGATATCAGATTTCTGTCTAGCCACAGAGACAGATTCAGGATTGTGAGTTTTCCTGGTAAAGGTACGAGAAGTTACAGTAGCAGATACATCAGGCCGGCAATGAGCAGCTGATTTAGGTTGCCAACTTCTAGGACAACTTTTAGTTACCTTGTTTCTCTGTTTTTTAGTACGTACAAGTTTGTGAGAAATCTCGTAATTGTCTGCTAATGCTGCAGTTTCCAGAATATCCGAGGTAGTATGATTGATCAGATATTCTTGTATGTCAGCAGGCATACAGTTGTTAAACTCTTCGTGTAGCAACAACTGAACAAGGCTGTTGTAGTTGTTACACTTGGCAGCTCTAGACCATCTCTCAAAAGCAACTTTTTTCTCACGAGCAAATTCTACACAAGTTTGATCTTGTCGTCGTTGTAACGTACGAAATGCTCTTTGATAACTTACAGGTAACAAGTTATATGTCTCTAGAATAGTTTGTTTGACAGCATCATAACTAATGTACTTGGCAAATGGTAAAGCAGCAGTACAAGTTTGAGCTCTTCCTGTCAATGCTGTATGCAACAAGGTTGCCCAGTGCTTACGTGGCCAGTTCATAGCATGTGCCTGATTCTCA
>NW_026493881.1:52500-63664 GCF_026875155.1 Cherax quadricarinatus
CCTCCTTCCTACATACTCTAACCTGAGCCTCACTATCCTCGTAAGAACTCTTCACTGCTTTCAGTAACCTACCTCCTATACCATACATCTGCCACATTGCCTCCCTATCCACCCTGTCATACGCCTTCTCCAAATACATAAGTGCCACAAAAACCTCTTTAGCTTCATCTAAATACTGTTCACCTATATGTTTCACTGTAAACACTTGGTCTACGCACCCCCTACCTTTCCTGAAGCCTCCTTGTCCTTCTGCAATCCTATTCTCCCTCTTACTCTTAATTCTTTCAATAATAACTCTACCATACACTTTACCAGGTATACTCAACAAATTTATCCCCCTATAATTTCTGCACTCTCTTTTGTCCCCTTTGCCTTTATACAAAGGAACTATTCAGGCTTTCTGCCAATCCCTAGGCACCTTACCCTCTTCCATACATTTATTAAATAATAGTACCAACCACTCCAAAATTATATCCCCTTCTGCTTTTAACATTTCTATCTTTTCCCGTCAATCCCAGCACCTTTACCCCCTTTCATTCTACCCACTGCCTCAAGAAATTCCCCTACACTCACAGCCGCCGGCTCTTCCTCGTTCCTACAAGATGTTGTTCCTCCTTGTCTTATACACGAAATCACAGCTTCCATATCTTCATCAACATTTAACAATTCCTAAAAATATTCCCTCCATCTTCCCAATACCTCTAACTCTCCATTTAATAACTCTCCTCTCTTATTTTTAACTGACAAATCCATTTGTTCCCTAGACTTCCTCAACTTATTAATCTCACTCCAAAACTTTTTCTTATATTCAACAAAATTTGTTGATAACATCTCACCCACTCTCTCATTTGCTCTCTTTTTACATTGCTTCACCACTCTCTTAATCTCTCTTTTTCTTTCCATATACTCTTCCCTCCTTGCATCATTTCTACTTTATAAAAACCTCTTATATGCTAACTTTTTCTCCCTTACTACTCTCTTTACATCATCATTCCACCAATCGCTCCTCTTCCCTCCCGCACCCACTTTCCTGTAACCACAAACTTCTGCTGAACACTCTAACACTACATTTTTAAACCTACCCCATACATCTTCGACCCCATTGCCTATACTCTCACTAGCCAATTTATCCTCCAATAGTTGTTTATATCTTACCCTAACTGCCTCCTCTTTTAGTTTATAAACCTTCACCTCTCTCTTCCCTGATGCTTCTATTCTCCTTGTATCCAATCTACATTTTACTCCCACTGTAGCTACAACTAAAAATTGATCTGATATATCTGTGGCCTCTGTATAAACATGTACATCCTGAAGTCTATTAAACAGTTTTTTATCTACCAATACATAGTCCAACAAACTAGTGTTATTACGCCCTACGTGATATCGTGTGTACTTATTTATCCTCTTTTTCTTAAAATATGTATTACCTATAAACCTCTTTCTAATCAAATTTTAAAAGGGTTTCCCTTTTTCTTTTCCACCGGGGCACCCAAATTTTTCCCTACCACAACCCCCCTTTTAAAATTTTTTCTCCTACTTTAGCATTTGGGCCCCCTTTCCACAATTACTCTCTAAACGGGGTTAAAAGTTTCCTATTATTCACTTAACATCCCCCAAAAAATCTTTTCTCCCCTCTTTTTACCTTTTCTCTTCACCAGATGCAAAACCCGTTTAAAATATGACCCACTTTTTTCGCACCCCCCCCCAAACCCTTTTTTTTTAAATCCACATAATCCTTAAATTTTACCCCTTTTTTTTTCCCTTTTTTCTCCTTTTTTTAAAACTGACCTTTCCCCAACATTTTTTGGCTCCCCCCCTTTCCTTAGCTTTTAACTCTCTCAGATACTCCTTTTTTTAATCCCATTTATTTCTCCCCACGGGAAACTCGTTTTCCCCCCCTTCAGTTTTTTTTCCTTTTCCCCGGGCCGGGACACAAACTTCTTTTCATTCATAACATCAGAAATTTCATCTGTTTCTTTTTCATCCCCCACTATTTTCCACGCACTTTTAAAGCATCCCAGTTTTAAAAAAAGTTTTTTTTCTTCTTTTTTTTAAGTAAATGTCTACAGGGGGGGAAGGGGGTTACAAACCCCATGCCCCCCCCCATTTTAGTCGCCCATGCGCAAAACGCTTGGTTAACGGGGGGAAAGTTTTTTTTTTCCACTTCCCCTAGGACAATAAAAGAAAATAAAAAAGAAAAAGTGCTTTTTAAAAAAAAGGAAAAATTTCCCTTAATGAAAATGCCTATATAGGCTTTTGGGGGCGTTTTCTGTGAAGTGGGACCAAAGGGGTTTTAAAAACCCGTTACGGTTTTTCTGTTTCTTCGGTCATTTTTTAAAAGGGGTAAAAAAAGGCCGGGATGCCCCGGGGGAATCCCCCCAAACCACAGGGTTGGGGGGGGTTTGGGGCTTTCGATAATTTTAGGGGGTGATTTATTTGGTTTTTTTTTTTTTTAAAAATTTTTTTAAATTGGGTATTTTTTTTTTTTGGGGGGGTTTTTTTATTTTTGTATGGGTTCTTAATTCAAAATTTTTTTTTTATTTTATTGTGTTTTTTTTAATTTTTTTTTTGTATATTGTTTATTTTTTTTTTTATGTTTTTTTTTTTTTGTTTTATTTTGGTTTTTTTTTTTTTTTTTTTTTTTTTTTTTTTTATAAAAAACCCCTTTGTTTTTTTATTATTTTTATTATATAAATTTTTTTTTTTTTTATTAAATCTATTTTTTTTTTTTTTTTTTTTTTTTTTTGTTGTTTTTTTAAAAAAAATTTTATATGTTTTTTATTATTTGTATTAAATTAATAAAACATTTTATAAAAATATATATATTCTTATATTAATTTAAATATATATATTTTTTAAATATTTATAAATATAATATTATAATTTTATATAAATTAAAAAAATTATATATAATTTTTATATAGGTAGTAGGTTGGACAGAAACCCAAACCCCAGGGAAGTATTTCCCCGGTTCCTCCCAATTTTGCCCTTTGAAAAAAAAAACCCTGTAACTGTTTTGCATGATGGAAAGGTTTTGGCGGGTTTTTTCTTTTTCTGTTTTCATAAACCGCTGGGTTAAAAGGGATATCTTGTTTACTCCTACTTACCTTTGGTCACATTCAAAAGACAGGCACTTTGCATATAAAAATATACATACACTATTTTTTTTCCCCCTTTTTTTCTAAATAGCTCTTTTTTTTTTACTTCTTTTATTTCTTCAATTGCCCAAATGGGGAAGTGGAAAAAAAAAATTTTCTTTCCTTTGGGGAATGTTTAAAAATGTGCGGGGGATGTAGTGGGGGGAAAACAAGAAACAGATGTTTGGTTGCTGATTTTTATGAATAAAAAAAATTGGGGAAATGTCCGGGCCCCTAACCCAAAACCCAAAGCTAAAGGGGGGTAGGAGATTTTCCCAGTGGGGGGAAAAAAAAATTTGGGTTTTAAATCGGGAGTATCGGGAGAGGGGGTTGAAAACCCCAAAGGGGGGGGTAGCAGTTAATTTTTAAATGATCAGTTATGGAAGGGGGAAAAGAGAAATATAATGTTAAATTCAAAATTATTGGGTTTAAAATTTTAAAGGGTTTTGGATGGAGAAGGGGGGTCAAAATTTAAGCGTGTTTTCACCTGGAGAAGAGAGGAATGCGGGAAGGAGAAGAGAGATTTTGGGGAGATTTTAAGTGAATGTATGGGGACCTTTTGGGAAACCAAGGGTAAAGAGAGTAATTGTGGTGGGGGAAACCTGAATGCAAAAAGTAGGAGAAAATTTTTAAGAGAGGGTGTGGGGGTAATTTTGGGGGTGCCAGGTGTAAATGATAATGGGAGCCCTTTGATTGGGAAACTTTTTATAAAAAGGGGGGTTTTGGGTTTTTAAGGTAAAACTTTATTTTAAAAAAAAAAAGAGGAAAAAATAAGTATACCAAGATTTTGATGTAGGGGGAATGAAAATTTAGTTTTTTTGGGGAATTATGTTTTGGTAGAAAAAAAAGACGGGTTGAGTAAAACTTCAGGATGTACGGGTTTTATGAGGGCCACAGTTTATATCAGTTTAAACTTTCAAAGTTTTTTGCTAAAATAAAGGGGAAAAAAGGTAGATGGGATACAAGGAAAAATAGAAACATCAGGGAAAAAGAGGGGGTAAAAGGTTTAAAAAACAAAAAAGAGGGGGGCCAGTTGGGGTTTAAGATATAAACAGCTATTGGGGATAGATGGGCTAATGAAAAGCATGGGCCCAAGGGGGGTCGAAAAGGGGGAAAAAAAGGGTATTTTTGGGGGGGGGGTTTAAAGGGGGGGTTTTTTAAAAAGGTAGGGGAAAAAAGGGTTAGAAAGAAAGTTTTTGGTTTAAAGGAAAGGGGGAAAAAAAGGAAGGGAAAAAAGAGGATTGGGTTTAAAAAAATTTGGAAATTAAAAAGGCAAAGAGAGAGTGGGGGAGAAAAAATTTTTTTAAAAAAATAAAAAAAATTTTTTATTTAAAAAGGTTAAGAAAAACCCCAAGGGGGGAAAAAGGAGAAATTTTTTAAAAAAAAGAGGAGGGGGTTTAAAGGAGATTTGGTTTTGGGAAAGGGGAAAAAAAGGGGAAATTGAAAGGAAAATTTGGGTGGTTTTGTTATCAAAAATTTTTTTGGAAAAAAGAAAAAATTTTGGGGTGGGGTTTAAAATTTTAAGGGAAAGGGCCTTGGGGGAAACCCAAAGGTTTCCCCCCCCAAAAAATAAGGGAGGAGATTTTTTTTAAATTTAGGTTAAATATGGGGGGAAGATGGGAAGGGGAAATATTTTGGGAATTGTTAAAATTTTTTGTAAAAAAGAGGGGGGGAAAGGGGGTTTGGATTTTGGTGTTGGGCCAAGGGGTTCCTTTTGGGAAAAAGGGTTTTGTTTTTAAAAAATTTTTTAAGGGGGGGGGGAAAAAATTTTCGGGGGCGGTTTTAAAAAAAAGGGGGAAAGGGGGTTTGGGCCGGAAAATTGAGGGAAAAAGGTTAGAAATTTTAAAAGAGGTGGGGAAAAAAGTTTTGGAGGGGGGCCAAAAATTTAAAATAAAGAAAGGAAAGGGAAAAGGTCCTAGATTGGCCCCGGGGAAAAAGCATCATTTTTCCTTTGTATAAAAGGCAAAGGGATTTGAGTAAAAATTATGGGGATTCTGTTTTGGTTTTACCTCCTTTTTGTAGGGTGGGGAAGGTTTAAAATTTTGAAAAAAAAAATTTTAAAGAGTAAAGACGGAGAAAAAAGGAAATAGCGGGATAAAACAAGGAGGAACCCTTTTGGGGGAAAGGGTTTAGGGGGGGTGTGGGGGAACCAGGTGTTTTCCCAGTGAAAAAATATAAAGGAAAACCATTTTATTTGGGATTAAGGGTTAAAAGGAGGTCTTTTGGGGGGCTTTTTAAGGGATTTGGAAAAAGGCCCGTTTTGACAAGGGGGGAAATTTAGGGGGCCAAATGTGGCAGATGGTTTTCAAGTGAAAAGGGGGGTAGGGGGGAGGGTTTTACTGAAAAACCCCCAGGGGGAAGATTTTTTTACGGGGATAGTGGGGCCCTAAATTTAGATTTATTTTAGGAAAGGGGGAAAATTTTTTTCCCATTTTAAAAAGTAGGCCTTAAAAGGGGATGTGTTATGTCACCCGGTGGTTTTTTAAATTTATATTTATAGATGGGGTTGTAAGGGGAAGTAAATGCGAGGGCCCTTGACAAGAGGCGTGGATTTTAAAAGTAAAAAATTTCACACACAAAAAGGGGGAGTTGTCACAGCCCGCTCTTTTCTGAAAGACACTGTGCTCTTGGGAGATTTTTGAAAAGGGAAGTTGGGAGAGATTGGTGGATGGGAAATTTTGGGAGGGTGTGCCAAAAAAAAGGGGAAAAAAAAGGTGAATACCCGGAAAAAGTAAGGGGTTTTGAGGATAACAAAAAGGGTTAGGTATGAAAGATTTATATTTAGATTGGAGGGAGAGAGTATGGGGGGAGGTTTAACGTATTCAGGGTTTTGGGAGGGACTGTCAGCGGGTGGGTCTTTTTGAAAAAATGGGGGTGAATCATAGAATTTGGGTGAGGGGAAAAAGAGTGGGGTTTGGTGCCCATAGGGGTCCCGGAAGACAAAGAAAACCCCCCTTTTTCCTTGGAGGCAAAGAGGGGGAAAGTATGAGAAATTAGTTTTAAAAACGGGTCTTATATGGGGGGGTGAAGCGTGGGTGATTAATGTTTCAGCAGGGGGAAGGCTGGAGGGAGTGGGGATGTCATGTTGAGGGAATTTTGTGGTTTTGAATATAATGCAGAGAAAATTTGTAGTTTTTGGGAAATTAGGGGTGAGGGATTACAAAACTTTTTCCAGAGGGTGAGGGGAAGGGTTTTTTGAGGGGGTTTGGTCATGTAGAGAGAATGGAGCCCCAAACAAAAGACTTCAAGGGGTGTTTTCAGGTTTTGTAGTGGGAAAGGGAAAGGGGGGGTAGGGTCGGCCCAAGGAAAAAGGTTTGGGGGGAAGGGGTAAAGGGGGTTTTGTGTGCGAGGGGGGTTTGGGCTTTCCCGCAGGCATGCGTGAGCGGGGTTTTTTAGGAATGGAATAGAGGGCCAAAAGGGTTTTTTTAAAACTTGACGTGCTGTTGGGGGTGTGGCAAAATAACATTTATGAAGGGGTTCAGGGAAACCGGTTAAGCCGGGCTTTTAAATCCTGGGGGGATGGGAAAATACATGCCTTTCCCTCGAAGGAGGGGTGTTAATGGTTTTCAGTTTAAAAAAAATGTAGTGTTAAAAACACCCTTTTGGCAAAACAGTGATGGAGTGAATGATGGTGGGAAAATTTTTCCTTTTTTGGGGCCCCCCTGCCCCGGTGGGAATCGGCCAGGGGTGATAATAAAAAAGAAAAAAAAATATATTAAATTTTTTTTTTTTTTTAACCCCACTGGCCGATTCCCCACCAAGGCAGGGTGGGCCCGGAAAAAAAAAAAAAACTTTTCCCCTTTGTTCACTCCCCTCACTGTTCCCTTTCCAGAAGGGGCTTTACACTACAGTTTTTTAAAAATGCAAATTTTCCCCCCCTCCTTCAGGGGTGGGATTTAAATGTATTCCCATCTGCAGGGGCTCAAGTCCGGCCTGCCCGGGTTTTCCCCGAATCCCTTTCATAAATGTTACTTTGGGGCCCCACTCCAACGGCACCCTCAAGTATTAAAAAAAACCATTTGTCTCAATTCAAATCCTATCAAACACGCTTTTACGCAGCCGCCCGCCCCACAAAACCTTTTCCCCCCCCCTCCAACCTTTTTTCCTTTTGGCCCACCCCTTCCCCCCCTTTCCCCCATTACGACTGGGTACACTCTTGAAGCATTCTGCTTCGCTCCCCTTCTCTTACATTTTCCGAACCAAACCCCAACAAAACCCCTTTCCCCAGCCCCTGGACAACGTTTTTGGTAAATTTTCCCCTTTCCCCCTCCTAAATTCCAAACTTTCCCAATTTTCCCGCATTTTATTCCCCACCCCCCCCATTGCCCTCAAAACATGGGCTTTTCCCCCCCCCCCTGGCCCCCACCTTTTTCCTCGCTGCAAAAAAATTCATTTACCCAACCCCCTTCCCACCCAAAAGGGCGTTGGGAAAACTTACTCTCCCTACATTTTCCCCCCTTTGCCTCCAAGGGCAAAAATTCTTTTTTCCCCACGACTCCCCAAGTGCCCCCACTCACTCTTTTTTCCCCATCAATTCTATTTATTTTTACCCCATCTTTCATAGACCCATCCGCTGACCCGTCCAAATCCCAAATATCTGAATACGTTCACCTCCCTCCATTCTCTCTCCCTCCAATTGATATTTTAACTTTCTTCCCCCTAATCTTTTTGTTATCCCCCTTTAACTTACCTTTCCTTTTATTCACCTTTAATTTTTTTTCTTTTTGGGACACCCTACCCAAATTTTAAACCACCAATCTTTGCAACCCTTTTCTTCAGAATTTTTCCCAAAAGCAAAAGTGCATCAGCAAAAGCCCAAATGTGACCAACCCCACTTTATGTGTGATTCTTTTTCTTTTAAAATTTCCCCGCCTTCTTGCCAAGACCCTCGCATTTTTCTTCTCTTACAAAACCCCCTCCCATTTAAAAATATTTAAAAAAAACCAAATGTGACATCACACATTTCCCCGTCTAAGGCCTACCCTTTTTCTGGGAAAAAAATTTTCCCCCCTTTTTTCCCACAACTCTAAATTGAGCCTCTAAATATATATATTTTATATTTTAAAATTTTTTTTTATATATATATATATATATATATATAAAAAATATATAATTTTTATATATATATACAATTTTATTTTATATAATATATACATATTTTATATATTTTATTTAAAATATAATTTTATATATATATATATATTTTATTATATTTTATATATTTATATATGTTATATATATATTTTATATAAACAGGGGGAAAGGGGGTTAATTTTCAGTTTTATAACTTTTAGTTTTGAGCGGCCCCCTGGGAAGACCCGTTGGGGGGAGGAATGAAAGAGAAACTTTCTTTTTTCCCTTCCCACGTGTTAATAAAAAAAATTTAAAATATTTTTATAAAATAAAAAATATTCATATATATTTTTTTGGAAAAATTTTTTTCCCTTTTATTGTTAAAAAAGCGAATTTTTAATAGAGATAAGGATGTATTGCTATGTATGCTAGGGGGGTTCTTTCAAAAACCCCCAAAAAAATTTTAAAATGATGGGTTTTTACCAAATAACTGGTGTTCGCCACCATAACATGGGTTTTTCTGCCCCCCCATAAAATGGGGGGTTTTTGCACCTTTAAAATTTGGGGTTTTTTGCCCCCATTTAAAGTGGTTTTTCCCCGCCCCCCATAACATGGTGTTCTTCACCATAACTGGGGGTTTTGACCATAACATGGTGGGTTTTGCACCATAACATGGGGTGTTCTGCACCATAACATGGTGTTCTGCACCTAACATTTGGGTTTTGCCCCCCAAACATGGTTTTTTTGCCCCTAACATGGGTTCTGCCCCCAAAAAATGGGGGTTTTTTTGCCCCAAAAACATGGGTTTTTTTGCAAACCCTAACATGGGTTTTTCTGCACCCCCTAACATTTGGGGTTTTTGCCCCCCCCCCCCAAAAATGGTTTTTTCTGCACCATAACAGGGGTTCTGCAAACCCTAACATGGTGTTTTGCACCAAAACCCTGGTTTTTCTGGCCCCCATAAAAATGGTGTTTTTTGCCCCCTAAAAATGGGCTCTATCACAGTTTAAAAAGAAGATAATTTTTAAAATGGTGTAGTTTTAAAAATAGGTTAGATTCATGAGTGGGTGTGAGTTGGACCTGACTGGCTTGTGCTGCTGGGTCTGGTGCAGTGCTTCATCCTTGAGTGGAGGTGACCAGACTAGGTGGGTCATTGGGCTAATCCGGGGGGGTCATTGGTCTTATCCGGGGGGGACGTGAACCTGCTACGCATGGGTCAGTAGGCCTGTTGTAGTGTTCCTTCTTTTTTATGTTCTTATGTGAGTGAAACCCCCTGAGTGAAGCTCCGAGAGTGAAGTTCCGTGAGTGAAGTTGCCTCAGTGAAGCTACGTGAATGAAACTGCGTGAGTGAAGCTGCGTGAGTGAAGCTCCGTGAGTGATGCTGCGTGAGTGAAGCTGCGTGAGTGAAGCTGCGTGAGTGAAGCTCCGTGAGTGACGCTGCGTGAGCGAAGTTGCGTGAGTGAAACTGTGTGAGTGAAGTTCCGTGAGTGAAGCTCTGTGAATGAAACTGCGTGAGTGAAGCTCCGTGAGTGAAGCTGCGTGAGTGATGCTGCGTGAGTGAAGCTCCGTTATTGGCTCAGTGGTGACGTGTACTCAGTGGTGACGTGTACTTAGCTCTGTGAAGACCTGTTTGCGCGCTCTCTACGAATTGAAGCAAGATGCTCTCCATCGAGCAACTTTACCAACAGCTTAAGGAAGAATTGAGGATGGCGAAGGTGGAGATTCGGCGACTGACCGAGGAAAACAAGAAGATTCGTAGTAGTCCTCCTGTTTTGAGTCCTCAGGTCAAGAAGGGAAACTGGTCAGTGGCTGGACAGCAGGGAACGAAGTTGACGATCAAGAAGACGAATGGAAAGGTAGAAACGATGAAGAAGAAAGAGACTGCCGTGCAAACTGTTGTGGAAACATCTAATGCATTCTCAGTGCTACCCGAAGAATGTGAGTCGACTACTGGGAACATCACGGCGAACGACACCAAGGAAGGTAAAAAATTTTTGTTGTTGTGGGGATAGCCAAGTTAGGTATATGGATGGGGCTTTTCTGCTTAAGGACAGGAGTAGGAGACCGAGAGTTTGCTTTCCTGGGCTGGGATGGAGGATATTGTTAGCCATCTGGATGACATCATGAGAGGTAATGGGAGCAATCCTATTATCTATCTCAGTGATGGAGGCAACGATGTTGGCAGACGTAGGAGTGAAGACCTGATTAGCAGGTATTGGTCAGCAATAGAAATAATTAGGAGTAAGGGTGGGAACCCTGCAATGTGGTATTTTGCCCAAAGGGGGGAGTTGGAAATGAATGGTTGTCCAGGGCAATTGGGTGTCAATTGGCTGGCTGGACAAATACTGTAAGAAAATGCGGTAACATTCATTGACAACTGGGACCTCTTCTATGGCAGAAATGACATGTATGCCAGGGATGGGGTTCACTTATCTAGGTCTGGGGTGGTAGCACTGGCAACTGCAGTGGTGGGAGCAGTTAGGACTTTAAACTAGGAAAAGTTAGTGGTATGGGTTTTTGGCAGAAAACAGTGAAGTCCAAGTGTATAATATTACGAGTTCTAGGGGAACTAGTAATAAGCAGAACGAGGTAGATACTGATAAGCCAGGGACTTTGGGTGATAAGGACAGTAATAGGTTTAGTATAAAAACAGAAATGAGCAGGAAGGGTAAAGAGAAAGGAGAGGTCTTTCAATGTTTATTAGGTAATTGCCGTAGTGCTAGGAATAAGATGGACGAGTTTTAGATTAGTTGCTAGTGCAGGTAACATTGATGTATTTGCCTTAACTGAGACGTGGTTTAATTCAAAAAGTCGGGACATGCCAAGTAGATAGAAGTATCGGGAAGGGGGGTGGGGTGGCATTGTATGCCGAATCGCTTGAATGTTTTTATAAAAACGGGTATTAAGTCTGAAGTAACACTACAGAGTCTGTTTGGGTAGAATTTTCAGAGGGC
>NW_026493892.1:0-97500 GCF_026875155.1 Cherax quadricarinatus
TTTTTGGTACCCCTCCTTTCACACCCCCATCCCCAAAACAATTTTTTCTCAAATATCAAAGTCTCCACTTCCTCGGGTCCCCCTCCCACTTTCACCCCCCCAACCCACAAAATTTCTCGATAATACAAGTTTTTTGGATTCCCCCCCTATGGGGTTTTCGAAATTCTCCATCTCCTCGGATCAAGTTTTTTGGATTCCTCCCTATGGGGGTTTCGAAATTCTCCATCTCCTTGGATCAAGTTTTTTTTTGGATTCCCCCCTATGGGGTTTTCGAAATTCTCCATCTCCTTGGATCAAATTTTTGGGTATCCCCCTCTCACTTTCCTCACTCCCACCCCAAAATTTCTCGATAATACCAAGACTCCATCTCCTTGGATCAAGGTTTTTTGGATTCCCCCCTCTGGGGGTAAGCATTCAAATGAACTCCTCCTATGGGGCATGGTGCTCTCTCTTACTACAGGTCTAAACAAGTGTGACGTCAGTATTCCTCTCATTAATGTGTTTACTCGACGGTCAGTGACGTCACGCGATGACCCCCACACACACAGGCTGAATCATGTCGATCCTTTTAGTTCATTCAAGTTAATAAGGGGACACAGTACATCAGAAAGGCACATTTTTTTCGTTAATACCCACAATTTCTTTACAACACAAGTCTAGACATTTTTTAACTATTTCATCTCAGGTCACTCCCCACGAAGTAACCTCCCCCCCCACCCTCCCAAACCCTCACACTCCAACCAACACCTCACAATTTTCACTCATAACCCCCAATTTTTCTCGTTTTAACCCTTTTAGTTCATTAAAGTTAATAAGGGGACACATGCATCAGAAAGTCACCACATCGCTTACATCCACTTTCGTTAAATTCACTACTCACAATTTTACATATTACGAAGTTAAATACGCACTTTTACTTTGAACATCTTCAAAACACTCTCATAAATCATTTGAATACTCACAAAAAATACCTTTATACATTTCCAAACAACACTGAAATACTCCAAAAAACATCATTCGAACACCCCCAAATCACCTCTGAATACTCCCAGAACACCTTCATAAATACTCTTGCACATCATTTGAACACCTTCATAAGTTACTCTCATAAACATTTGTACCCTTCATAAAAAACAACCTTTGAATACTCACATAAACACCCCTTGAACACCTTCAAAACACCTTCAAAGCACTCTCATAATCATTTGAACACACTCAAAACACCTTTGAATAACCTCAAAACACCTTTGAACACCTTCAAAACACCCTTGAATACCTTCAAAACACCTTCAAAACACCCTTGAACACCTTCAAAAACAACATTTGAACACACTCAAAACACCTTTGAACATTTCCAAAACACTATTTGAGTACTCCCAATTACACCACTGAATACTACTAAAACACCGCTGAATTCAATCAAAACACCCTTCAACACCTTCAAAACACCTTTGAACACCTTTGAACATTTCCAAAAAACACTCTCATAATTATTTGAACACACTCAAAACACCTTTGAACACCTTTGAACATTTCCAATCATCATTTGAACACCTTCAAAACACCTTTGAACACCTTTGAACACCTTCAAAAAAACAAACATTTGAACACACTCAAAACACCTTTGAATACTCACATAAACCACACTTTGAACACCTTCAAAACACCTTTGAATACCTCAAAAACACCTTTTGAACACCTTCAAAACACCTTTGAATAACCTCAAACCCTTTGAAACACCCTTCAAAGCACTCTGAACACCTCAAAACACCTTTTGAATAACCTCAAAACACCTTTGATCACCTTCAAAACACCCTTGAACACCTTCAAAACACCCTTGATCACCTTCAAAAACAACATTTGAACACACTCAAAACACCTTTGAACATTTCCAATCAACACTGAAACACTTCCAAAAATAACACAATTTGAGATACTCCCATTACACCACAGATACTACAAAACACCGCTGAAATTACAATCAAACACCTTCAACACCTTCAAAAAACACCTTTGAACACACTCAAAACACCTTTGAATAACCTCAAAACACCTTTGAACACCTTCAAAACACCCTTGAACACCTTCAAAACACCCTTGAACACCTTCAAAACACCCTTGAACACCTCAAAACACTTGAACACACTTCAAAACACCCTTGAACACCTTCACAACAACATTTAATCACAAACTCAAAACACCTTTGAATAACCTCACAAAACCACCCTCAACACCTTCAAACAACCCTGAACACAATTCAAAAAACAACATTTGAAACACTTCAAAATCACCTTGAACATTTTCCAATCAACAACATGAATCACTTCCAAAAAAAACCACAATTTGAAGTACTCCAATCTACACCCACTGAATACTACCTTAAAACACCGCTGAATTCAATCAAAACACCCTTCAACACCTTCAAAACACCTTTGAACACATTCAAAACACCTTTGACACCTCAAAAACACCTTTGAACATTCCAATCAACACTGAAAACACTTCCCAAAAAAACAACAATTTAGTACTTCCCAATTACAAACCACTGGAATACTACTAAACACCGCTGAATTCAATCAAAACACCCTTCAACCCTCAAAAGCAAAACACCTTGAACACCTTTGAACACCTTCAAAAAAACAACATTTGAACACACTCAAAACACCTTGAACACCTTTGAACAATTCAAACTACACTGAAACACTTCCAAAAAACACCATTTGAGTACTCCCAAATACAACCAATGAATACTAAAACACCACTGAATACACTCAAAACACCATCCAAAATCACCCCCAATAAAACTAAGATTCAACACCCACATCCCACAACACCCACAACCCACAACACCCACAATTTTTTTTTCTCGTTTTATCTAATTTCATCAGAAAGTCACAACACCCTCACCCGACCCCAGTTTTTTCCTCGTTTTTAAAACCCTTTTTAGTTCATTAAAGTTAGATAAGGGGACAACCCTAGCATCAGAAAAGTCCGCAACAACAACCCACTTATAACTCTTTTCGGTATCATCTAGTTCGACAAAAACAACACCCACAACACCCCACATCCCACAACACCCATGAACATTTCCAAACACTATTTGAGTACTCTCTCCAATTACACCACTATAACACTAAAACACCGCTGAATTCATCAAACACCCTTCAACACCTTCAAAACACCCTTGAACACCTCAAACACTCTTGAACACTTTTCAAAAACACCTTTGAACATTTCCAATCCACACTGAACACTTCCAAAAAACAAACCATTTGAGTACCCCAATTACACCACTGTTTACTACCAAAACACCGCTGAATTCAATCAAACAAACACCTTCAACAACTTCAAACACCCTTTGAACTCACCAAAACACCCTTCAACACCTTCAAAACACCTTGAAACACCTTCAAAACACCTTTGAACACATCAAACCACTCTCATAATCATTTGAACACACTCAAAACAACCTTTTGAATACCTCAAAACACCCTTCAACACCTTCAAACACCTTTGAACACCTACAAAACACCTTGAACACATTCAAAACACGCTCATAATCATTTGAACCACTCACAACACTTTTGAATAACCCAAAACACCTTCGAACACCTTCAAAACACCTTGAACACCCTTGATCACCTTCAAAAAAAAACAAAACAATTTGAACACACTCAAACCACCTTTGAACACCTTTGAACATTTCCCAAACAACACTGAAACACTTCCAAAACAACCATTTGAGTACTCCCAAATAACACCACTGAAAACTAAAACACTCACTGAATACACGCAAAACACCACCAAAATCACACCATAAACTAAGAGCAACACCCACATCCCAATACACCACAACCCCACAACACCCGACACTTTTTTTCCTCAGTTTTAACCCTTATAGTTATTAAAGTTAATAAGGGGGACACAGTACATCAGAAAGTCACCAACACCCCCACCCCCCATTTTTCTCTCGTTTTTAACCCTTTTAGTTCATTAAAGTTAATAAGGGGCCACACTACATCAAAAAAGTCACAAAACAACCCACTTATAAACGTCTTTTCGGTATCGTCTATCACAACAACACCCACATCCCACATCACCCCACTCCCACAAAATCCCCCACACACACACACAGACACACACACACTCCCTAACCAATCCTAGCCTAACCTAACCTAACTTATCCTAACCTAACCTAACCTAACCTAACCAACCTAACTTATCCTCACACCTAAGCCTAACCTAAACCTAACCTTACCTAAATTATCCTTAACCTAACCTAACCTAGCCTAACCTAACCTAACCTAACTCTAACCTGACCTAACCTCACTTACCTAACCTAACCTAACCTGACCTAACTAAACCTAACCTAACCTAACCTAGTCTTATCCTAACCTAGCCTAACCTAACCTAACCTTACCTAAATTATCCTAACCTAACCTAACCTAGCCTAACCTAACCTTAACTTAACCTAACCTAACCTAACCGCACCTACCCTAACCTAACTTACCTAACTAACCTACCTAACCTAACCTAACTTAACCTAACCCAACCTAACCTGAAACCTAACCTACCTAACCTAACTTAACCTAACCTAACCTAACCTACCCTAACCTAACCTAACCTAACCTATCTTAACCTTACCTAACCCAACCTAGCCGAACCTATCCTAACCTAACCTAACATATATTGGAACACTTCAAATACATTAGAGTACTTCTCAGAATACTTTGAACGACTCCATTTTGGATATATCCAAATTAGATTGAATACTTATCGTAAAATCGAACATTATTTTCTTGTTGTAAAACACACTCAATGTAGAAATATTTACCTTCGATTTCGATAGAAGCACTGTCCCTCGCTCTGAGAGACTCATTGTGGTCACCCCAACATCATGGATAATGCGCTCACACCAAGGTAACATAAACACCTCGTCAACTCAGACAGACAGGCGCCATGTAATGCGGGTAACATCCAAGGTAAAAATCATCTCCTTTCCGAGACCAACTGTCCTATCCTAACCTAACCTAACCCAATTCCTAACCTAACCTAAACCTCACCTAACCGAACCTAACCTAACTCCTCACTCAACTCTATCCTAACCTAACCTAACCTAACCTACCCGCAACCCAAATCCATCAAACACCTCTATCCTAACCTAACCCTAACTATCCTAAACTAACCTAACTCCATCAAAACACCTCGAATACTAACCTAAACTTAACCTAACCAAACCTACCTAACCTACCGCACCTAACATAACCTAACCTAACCTATCCTAACCTGTCCCAACCTAACCTAACCTAACCTAATCCTACCTAACCTAACCTAACCTAACCTAGAAACCTAAAATAATCCTAAGCCAACCTAACCTAACTTATCCTAACCAAACTATTCCTAACCTAACCTAAACACTGAACTAACTTTGAACAAACCTGAACACCACGATCTTCTACCAAAAAATGCTCTGGCACATCATTTAAACACCTTCAAAAAACACCATCAAACACCTTCCGAATACTCCCAAAACAACAACTACTGATTACTATACCAAATCAACCCACTGAAGACCTACCAATCATCCGTCAAAATCACCAGAAACTAAGTTTAAACATCACCATCTAACATTCCTTTTTATAGTAATTCCCCTCAAATCACTATAACCAAGATACTACCTCCCCATTGGCTCATAAAAAAAAAGCATGAACACAAACCTAATACGCAAACACTTAGTAACATGATCACCATCAACGAAAACATATCTTAACACACAACATAATATAAGACAATCCCACTACAATCACCCATGTTCACTTACCCTCAAACTCCTAATATCAACAGAAAACAATCCTTTTTATACACATTTCACACACAACAACACACAAAAAAAAAATCATATTTGACAATATCTAAGCGCACTCAACCTCTTACGACCACCAACACACATAACACGATGTCTCACCTCACGGAACCGACGAGCTCACCTCCAGTGACGTCACACTCCCATTGTGTTACTTGTGGTTGTAACATCAACAGCCACCTAACCCCCCTTGTTTTCAACCTGTTGTATACCCTACATTATCTAAGAACACTATATCCAAGACGATTACCAGATTTTATGATCCCCAACACCAAGATCACAGAGAAAACACACACATTTTATAATAATTCACAACAAAAATCACGATCACCAATTCCATATCATCGTTTACCGTCATCTATCAACACTAATCACCAAGATCAAACCAAAAAATCTAAGGACATGCATCTCAAAACAACTATGATCACCAAAACACTTATTTTTAAACATTCGCACAAAAATAAGCATACAACAAAAATACCACAACCTTCCACCAACATCTATAACATAACATGAGCACTATAAACATATCACTATCACAAAAAAAATAATACACAAACACCCACATAAGATACATTTTCAATTGAAATTTAAAGACATGATACATTACACACCAAATCTAATACATTCACCTCCAACTAAGACATACCAATCATCCCTAAAAATCTTCGCTTATCATCCGTATATCACCTAGAGCTGTTTTAACCCCTACGGTTCCATCACGACGTAGGAGCCAGAGGAACCATACACCACTCCAACACCACCTACTACACTCGACTCCTACGTCCCGTGGTGGATCGCGTCGGGGTTAAAACAGCTCTAGGAGTATATGCGGAATGAATAAGGAAGGAATTTTAAGGTGATGTGTTATGTCTTAGTTGAGGTGGAAATGTCCTTAGATTTGTGTGTATGGTCTCTGTCTTAACTTTCCAATGAAAAGTATATATATATGTGGGTGATTGGTATTATTGTTTTTTTGTGATAGTTTGGGGGGGAAATATGTTATAGTGCTCATGTCTATTATAGATTTGGAGGAAGTGTAGTGGATTTTTGTGTAATGTCTTATTTTTGTGCGGAATGTTTAAAAATATAGTGTTTTCAGTGATCATAGTAGTTTAGATATGCCTGATCTTAGAATTTTTGGTGATCTTGGTGATTATGTTGATAGGTGACGGAAACATGATATGGAATTGGTGATCGTGATTTTGTGTGAAAATTATAAAAATGGTTGTTTTTTCTGTGATCTTGGTGTTGGGATCATAAAATATGTAATCGTCTGATATAGTGTTCTAAAGATAAATGTAGGGATACACAGGTAGCAACAAGGGGGGTTAGGTGTGATGTTTACCACCCACCAAGTAACACAATTAGTGTGACGACACTGGAGAGAGCTCGTCGGTCCCAGTGAGGAGAACATCGTGTGTTGGGTGGTATGAGGTGAGTGCCTTATATATTGTCAAATATGATTTTATTTTTTGTGTGTGTGTGTGTGAATTGTTTAAACAATGATTGATTTTACTGTGATCTTAGTGACTTTGAGTAATGAACATGGTGATTGTAGTTGGTGATGTCCTTAGATGATGTGTGTGTATAAGATATGTTTTCCAGTTGATGGTGATCATGTACTAGTGTTTGCGTATAGGTTTGGTTTCATGCTTTTTTTTTTTATGCGCAAATGGGAGGGAGGTCTTGTTTTTATAGTGAGATGAGGGGATTTCTATAAAAAGATGTTAGATGGTGATGTTAACTTAGTTTCTGGTGATTTTGACGTGATTTGGAGTATTCATTGTGATTTGGGGTAGTAATCAGTATGTTTTTTTGGGAGAATTCTGAGGGTTTATGTGTTTTTTTTGAAGGTGTTTCAAATGATGTGCAGAGCATTTTTTGAAGAAGATCAGTGGTGTTCAGAGTTGGTTCAAGTTAAGTCAGTGTTTAGGTTAGGTTAGGATAGGTAGGTATAGGATAAGTTAGGTTAGGTTAGCTTAGTATTAGTTTGGTTTTAGGTTAGGTTAGGTTAGGTTTAGGATAGTTATGTTAGGTTAGGTTGGGACAGGTTAGGATAGGATAGGTTAGGTTAGGTTAGGTTCGGGTAGGTTAGTAAGGTAGGTTAGGTTTTCAGTTGGTAGTATTCGAGGTGTTTGATGGAGTAGGTTAGGTTAGGAATATGTTTAGGTTAGGGTTAGGATAGAGTGTTTTGATGGAGTTAGGTTGGTTGGTTAGGTTAGGTAGTTAGAATAGAGTTGATTGATGGCGTTAGGTTAGGTTCGGTTCGGTGAGGTTAGGTTAGGTAAGGAATTAGGTTAGGTTAGGTTAGGATGACCGTTGGTCTGGCAAGAGAAATAAAAATGATTTCTACCTTTGATGTTACACCCGCATACATGCGCCTGTCTGTCCTGAGATGACGCAGGTGTTAAGATTCTACCATGGGTAAGTGAAGCGCATTACACCATGTGTTGGGGTGACCCACATGAGTCTCTCAGAGCGAGGACAGTGCTTCTATTCGAATCGAGTAAATATCCTACCATAGAGTGTGTTTTTACCACAAGAAAAAAAATGACGATTTTACGATACAGTTTTCAAACTAATTTGGATAAATCCAAAATGGAGTCCCCGTTCAAGTAATTCTGTTGAACTCTAAGTCTTTGGAAAGTGTTCCAATATATTTAAGGTTAGTTAAGGATAGGTTCGGCTAGGTGAGTTTGGTAAGGTTAAGATAGGTTTAGGTTGGAAGGTTAGGGTAGGTTAGGTTAGTTAGGTTAAGTTAGGTTATGCTATGTTAGGTTTAGGTTTTAGGTTGGGTAGGTTAGTTAGGTCGGTAAGGCTAGTTAGGTTAGGTAAGGTTTAGGTTAGGGTAGGTTCGGTTAGGTTAGGTAGGTTAAGTTAGGTTAGTAAGGCTAGGTAGGTTAGGTTTAGAATAATTTAGGTAAGGATAGGTTAGGTTAGGCTAGGTTAGGATAAGTTCGGTAGGTTTAGGTAGTTAGGTTTATGTCAGTTAGTTAGTTAGGCCTAAGTGAGGTATGTCAGGTAGTTAGGTTAGGTTGGTAGGCCTAGGTTAGGTTAGATTAGTATAATTTAGGTAAGGTATAGGTTAGGTTTAGGCTAGGTTAGGATAAGTGAGGTTAGGTTTAGGTATAGGTAAGGTTAGGATAGGATAAGTTAGGTTAGGTTAGGCTATGTTTAGGGAATGTGGTGGTGTCTGTGTGTGTGTGTGGTGGATGTGTGATGTGGTGATGTGGATGTTGGGTGTTGTTGTCGAACTAGAGATACCGAAAAGACGTTATAAGTGGGTTTGTTTTTGTGACTTTTTCTGATGTGTGTGCCCCTTATTAACTTTAATGAACTAAAAGGGTTAAAACGAGAAAAAAATGGGGGGTGTGGGTGTTGTGACTTTCTGATGTACTGTGTCCCCTTATTAACTTTAATGAACAAAAAGGGTTAAAACGAGAAAAAATTGTGGTTTGTGTTGTTGGATGTTGTGGATGTGGGTATTTGGATTGATCATAGTTTATGTGATTTTGTGGTGTTATTGAGTGGATTCGTGTTTTAGTATTCATTGGTGAATTTGGGAGTACTCAAATAGGTGTTTTTGGAAGTGTTTCAGTGTTTGTTTGGAAATTTTTCAAAGGTGTTCAAAGGTGTTTTGAGTGTGTATCAAATTTGTTTTTTTGAAGTGATGCAAGGGTGTTCAAGGTGTTTTGAAGGTGTTCGAAGGTGTTTTGAGGTTAAATCAAAGGTGTTTTTGAGTGTGTTCAAATGATTATGAGAGTGTTTTTGAAATGTGTTTCAAAGGTGTTTTGAAGGTGTTCAAAGGTGTTTTGAAAGGTGTTGAAGGTGTTTTGAGTTTATTCAAAGGTGTTTTGAGTGTGTTCAAAATGATATGAGAGTGTTTTGAATGTGTTCAAAGTGTTTGAAGGTGTTTCACAGTGTTTTGAAGTTGGTTGAAGGGTGATTTGAGTGTGTTCAAGGGTGGTTTGAAGGTGTTGAAGGGTGTTTTGATTGAATTCAGCGGTGTTTTAGTAGTAATCAGTGGTGTACTTGGGAGTCACAAAAGTTTTTTTGAAGTGTTTCAGTGATGATTGAATGTTCAAAGGTGTTTTTGAAAAGTTTTCAAGAGTGATTTGAAGGTGTTCAAGGGTGTATTGAAGTGTTGAAAGGTGTTTTTGAATGAATTCATCGGTGTTTTAGAGTAATCAGTGGTGTAATTGGGATATCTCAAATAGTAGTTTGGAATGTTCATGGGTGTTGTGGATGTGGGTGTTGTGGGGTTGTTGTCGAACTAGAGAAACCGGAAAAGACTTTAAAAAGTGGGGTTGTAGTTGGACTTTTTCTGATGTAGTGAGCCCCTTATTAACCTTAATGATCTCACAGGTTAAAACGAGAAAAAAATGGGGGTGTGGGTGGTGTGACTTTGCTGATGAAATTATATTAAACGGAAAAAATTGGTGGGTGATGGGGTTGTGGGTGTTGTGGGATGTGGAGTTGATCATTATTTCTGGTGATTTTGGTGGTGTTTGAGTGTATTCAGTGTGTTTTAGTATCATGGTGTATTTTGGGAGACTCAAATGGTGTTTTTTGAAGTGTTTCACGTTGTTTGGAAATGTTAAGGTGTTCAAAGGTGTTTTTGAGTGTGTTCCAAATGTTGTTTTTTGAAGGGTTCAAAGGTGTTCACAGGTGTTTTGAAAGGTGTTTTGAAGGGTGTTTTGATTGCAATTCAGCGGTGTTTTAGTAGTATTCAGTGGTGTAATAGGGAGTACTCAAATTGTGTTTTTTTTTTTGGGAAGTGTTTCAGTGGTTTGATTGAAATGTTCCAAAGGTGTTTTTTTTGAAGGTGTCAAAGTGGTTTTGAAGGTGATTCAAAGGTGTTTTGAAGGTGTTGAAGGGTGTTTTTGAATGAATTCAGCGGTGTTTTAGTAGTATTCAGTGGTGAAATTGGGAGTACTCAAATTGTGTTTTTTGAAAGTGATTCATGTTGATGGAAATGTCAAAGTTGATTTTTGAAGGTGTTCAAATGTTGTTTTTTGAAATGTGTTCAAGTGTGTTTGAAGGTGTTGAAGGGTTTGAGGTTATAAAGGTGTTTTTGAGTGTGTTCAAATGTTTGTTTTTGAAGGAGTTTCAAGGTGTTTTGAAGGTGTTCAGGGTGTTTTGAAGGTGTTCAAGGTGTTTTTGAAGGTGTTCAAGGGTGTTTTGCAGGTGTTCAAGGTGTTTTTGAAGGTGTTCCAAAGGGTTTTGAGTTTATTCAAAGGTTTTTGAGTGTTACCAAGGTGTTTTTGGAGGTTTGAAGGGTGTTTTGATGAATTCAGCGTGTTTAGTAGTATTCAGGGGTGTAATTGGGAGTACTCAAATTGTGTTTAATTTTTTTGGAAGTGTTTCCAGTTTTATTGGAAATGTCAAAGGTGTTATGAGTGTGTTCAAATGTTGTTTTTGAAGGTTGATCAAAGGGTGTTATGAAGGTGTTCAAGGTGTTTTGAAGGTGAACACAGGTGTTTTGAGTTTTATTCAAAAAGGTGTTTTGAAAGGTTCAAGAGTGCTTTGAAGGTGTTCACAGGTGTTATGAGTTATTCAAAGTGTGTGATTTGAAGGTGTTCAAAGTGTGTTTTGAGGTTATTTCAAAGGTGTTTTTGAGGTGTTCATGGGTGTTTATGTGAGTATTCCAAAGGTGTTTTGATTGTGTTCAAATTTTTGTTATTTTGAAGGTGTTCAAAGGTGTTTCAAAGGTTATTTGAAGGTGTCAAATGAAAGTTGGAAATGTTTCAAAGGTGTTCAAAGGTGTTTTGAGTGTGTTCAAATAATTATGAGTGGGGTGTTATTTGGAAATGTTCCAAAGTGTACAAAGGTGTTTTTGAAGGTGTTTGAAAGGGTGTTTTGTGATTGAATTCTCGTGTATTAGTCGTATTCAGTGGTGAATTGGGATACTCAAATATGTTTTTGGAAACGTTCAAAGGTGTTTTGTGTGTGTTCAAATGTTGTTTTTGAAACGCGACGTTTCAAGGGTTTTTGAAGGGTTCAAGTGTGTTTTGAAGGGTTCCAAAGGTGATTTTAGTTATTCAAAGTGTTTTGAGTGTGTTCAAATGATTATAGAGTGCTATGAGTGTTTTGAAGGTGTTCAAGGGTGTTTATGTGAGTATTCAAAGGTTTTTTTTTTGAGTGTAACAAATGAATATGAGAGTACTTATGAAAGGTGTTCAAATGATGTGCAGAGTATTTATGAAGGTGTTCTGGGAGTATTCATAGGTGAATTGGGGGTGTTTCGAATGATGGTTTTTTTGGAGTATTTCAGTGTTGTTTGAAAATGTATAAAGGGATATTTTTTGAGAGTATTCAAATGATTATATGAATTGTTTTGAAGATTTCAAAGTAAAAGTGCGTATTTAACTTCGTAATATGTAAAATTGTGAGTAGTGAATTTAACGAAAGTGGATGTAAGCGATGTGGTGACTTTCTGATGCATGTGTCCCCTTATTAACTTAATGAACCTAAAAGGTTAAACGAAAAAAATTGGGGGTTAGGAGTGAAAATTGTGGAGGTGTTGGTTGAGTGTGAGGGTTTGGGAGGGTGGGTAAAAGGGTAGACAAGATTCAACCTGTTGCGCGGTCATCACGTGACGTCCACTACTATTCCCTTATTATCTTGAATGAACTAAAAGGACCGACCTGATTCAACCTGTGTGCGCGTGACGTCACTGACCGCCGAGTAAACGCTTTTTTTTAGTTCATTTAACTTAATGAGAGGAAACTTTTAGTTCATTTGACTTAATGAGAGGAAACTTTTAGTTCATTTAAAATAATAAGGGAAGATGTATTTAGACCTGAAGTAAGCATGCCCCCATAGGATGGAGGTCTAATTTTTGAATGCTTACCCCAGAGGGGGATTTCCCAAAAACTTTGATCCGAGGAATTTCGAAAACCCCATAGGAGGGAATCCAAAAACTTGGTATTATCGAGAAAAAATTGAGGTTGGGGGTGGTGGAAAGTGGGAGGGGTAATCCAAAAAATTGATCCAAGGTGATCATAAGAAATTCACAACCCCAATATGGGGGATTCCAAAAACTTGTATTATCGAGAAATTTTTGGGATTGGTGGGTGAAAGTGGGAGGGGAACCTTAAAAATATGATCTGAGAGATGGAGTCAAGGTATTGTCGAGAAAATTAGGGGTTAAAGTGGGAGGGGTAATCCAAAAAATTTGATCAAGGAGATGGAGAATTTCGAAAATCCCATAGGGGGATCCAAAAAACTTGATTCGAGGAGATGAGTCCCATGGTATTGTCGAGACAATTTGGGTGAAAGTGAGAGTGGGAACTCAAAAATTTGATCCGAGGAATTTCGAAAACCCATAGGGGGGATCCAAAAAAATTGTAAAACAAAATAATTTTTTATTGTCGAGAAATTTTGGGTTGGGGGGGTGAAAGTTGGAGGGTACCCAAAAAATTTGATCTGAGGAGATGGAGAATTTCGAAAAACCCCATAGTGGGGAACCAAAAAACCTTGATCCGAGAGATGGAGACATAAGAAAATGAAATTCAAAAAAATACGAAAAAAAACGGAAAAAAATTCGAGGCGCGGGGCAATCGGACGACGCTGCAGAAGGCGCAGCAGAAGGCGCGGGCGGGGCTCGCGAAGGGCGCGCGGGGCGGGGCGCGCGGGCGGGCGCGCGGGCGGGGCGCGCGGGCGCGCGGGCGCGCGGGGCGGGGTCGCGAAGGGGGGGGGTCGTGGGGCGGGGGTACTGGATGGGGGGTGCAAGGGTGAGGTAGTCCTTCGAGGGCGAGTCATGGTCCAAACCGAAGTAACACCTAAGGAGTGAAAAGGGGACACTGCCCGGCAGGGTCATATCATAAGGGTCAAGGTCATTAGCACCTAGTGTGAAAAGGCGGCATCCTTTGAAGGGGCCCCCCATCCGCTTTTTTGACTACTTATATATAAATTATATATATATATAAATATATATATATTATATATTATTAATTAATCACACTTGCCGATTCCCACCAAGGCAAGGGTGGCCCGAAAAAGAAAAACTTTCAACCATCATTCCACTCCATCACTGTCTTGCCAGAAGGGTGCATTAACAACTCCAGTTTTTAAACTGCAACATTAACATTAACTGCTACATTAACAACATTAACATAATATAATATATATATCTATATAATATATATATATATATAAATATATATAATATAATATATATATATTATATATATATATAATAATATATAATACGTTACCTGAAGCGTCTAAATTTAAGGTCGAATAAATTCTTATGCCAATAAACTCAACTATCTTCGTACTTGCTGTTGCAAATTGTGTCTGTTGACCACAAGTGATGAAGAGAATCTTTGTAAATAATGTATGTTCCTAAATGATATATTACTTTTTTTTTAATTTATTTTAAGTTGCCTAAAAGTATTAATAAGAAGTTAAACACAAATCGTTAAGCTGTGTCAAAAAGATTTTGCATATGTTATGGTAATGCGCTATTGGAGGTGCACATGGAGGATGGTGCACTGGTGTGGTGTACAGGGGTGGTGCCTAGGAGGTGGTGCACTGAAGGTGTGCACTGTGGAGGTGCCTGGTGGTGGTTACTGGGTGGTGGTGCACTGGATAGGTGGTGCATTTGGATGGTGGTGCACTGGTGGTGGTGCACTGGGTGGGTGGTGCACTGGGTGGTGGTGGCACTGGTTGTGTGCACTGGGTGGTGTCCACTGGGTGGTGGTGTACTGGTGGTGGTCCAAAGGGAGGTGGTCCACAGGGTTGGTGGTCCACTGGGTGGTGGCCCACTGGTGGTGGTTCACTGTGGTGTGGGTTTGGCACTGGTAGAGGCCACTGCGGTGGTTCACTGGTGGTGGTCCACTGGAGGTGGTCCACTGGTGGTGGTGCACTGGGTGGTGTGTAACTGGGTGGTGTGACTAGGTGGTGGTGCACAGGATGGTGTGCACTGGGTGGTGTGCACTGGTGGTGTGTACTGGGGTGGTGCACTGATGGTGGTGCATTGGATGGTGGGTGCACTGGTGGTGGTGCACTGGGTGGTGGTGCACTGGGTGGTGGAGCACTGGGTGTGGTGCACGGTGGTGTCACACTGGGTTGGTGGTGTTACTGGGTAGTGTCCACTGGGTGGTGTCCACTGGGTGGTTGTCCACTGGGTGTGGTCCACAGGGTGGTGGTTCACTGGGTGGTGGTGCACTGGTAGTGGTCCACTGGGCGGTGTACACTGGGTGGTGTCCACTGGGTGGTGGTCCCTGGTGGAGGTCCACCTGGGTTGGTGGTCTCACAAGGAGGTGGTCACTGGATGGTGGTCCCACTGGGTGTAGGTCCACCGGGTGGTGGTGCACTTAGAGGTGGTGCACTGGGGGTAGTGCTCTGGGTGGCTGGTTCACTGGGTGGATGGTTCACTGGTGTGGTGCACTGGGTGGTGGTGCACTGGGTGGTGGTCCACTGGGTGGTGGTCCACTGGTTGGTGGTCCACTGGGTGGTGGTTCACTTGGTGGTGGTCCACTGGGTGGTGGTCCACTGGGTGGTGGTCCCCTATGAGGTGGTCCACTGGGTGTGGTCCACTGGGTGAGGTCCACGGGTGGTGGTGCTTGGGTGGTTGCACTGGTGGTGGTGCTCTGGGTGGTGGTTCCACTGGGTGGTGGTGCTAACTTATGGAGGTGCACTGGGTGGTAGTGCTCTGGGTGGTGGTTCACTGGGTGGTGGTGCACTGGGTGGTGGTGCTCTGGGTGGTGGCCCACTGGTGGTGTTTCACTCGGTGGTGTCCACTGGGTGTGTCCACTGGTGGGTTGGTACCACTAGGAGGTGGTCCACTGGGTGTGTGGTCCACTGGGTGGTGCCACAGGGTGGTGGTGCACTGGGTGGTGGTGCACTGGAGGTGGTGCTCCCCCCCCCCTGGGTGGTGGTTCACTGGGTGGGTGTGCACTGGTTGTGGTGCACCTGGGTGGTGGGCGCTGGGTGGTGGGTCCACTGGGTGGTGTTTCACTGGTGTGGTTCAACTGGTGGTATCCACTGGGTGGTGGTCACTAGGTGGTGGTGTGCACTGGGTGGTGGTCCACGGGTGGTGGTCCACTGGTGGTGGTTCACTGGGTGGTTGGTCCACTGTGGTGGTTTCAACTGGTGGTGTTCACTGGTGGTGGGTCCTTTGGGCGGTGGTCACTGGTGGTGGTGCACTGGTGGTGGTGCACTGGTGTGGTGCACTGGGTGTGTTCTCGGGTGGTGGTCCACTGGGTGTGCCCACTGGTGAGGTCCCACTGGGAGTGGTCCCACTGGGTGTGGTTCACTGGGTGGTGGTTCACTGGGTGGTGGTCCACTGGGTGGTGGTCCCACTGGGTGGGGTCCACTGGGCGGTGGTCCACAGGGTGGTGGTCCACTGGGTGGGGTCCACTGGGTGTGGTCCACTTGGGTGGAGGTTCACGTGGGTGTTGGTTCACAGGGTGGTGGTTCACTGGGTGGTGGTCCACTGGGTGGTGGTCCACTGGGTGGTGGTCCACTGGGTGGTGGTCCACTGGGTGGTGGTTCACTGGGTGGTGGTTCACTGGGTGGTGGTCCACTGGGTGGTGGTCCACTGGGTGGTGGCCCTGGGCGGTGGTAGGTGTGGGAAAAGGTGCACTAAGTGATGGGTCACTGGATGAGATTCTCTGCTCGGTGGTTTACCGATTAGTGTTGCACTGGGTGGTGGTTCCATTGAGGTGCGGTGCTATATAACGTGGTAATTGCAATGGATGGTGTTTCACTGCTTTATGGTCACTGAAGACGGTGGTGCACTGCGTGAATATATATTGGTTTCAAATAACTAGGTGGTGGTGCACTGGACACAGAAACATCGAGTTCACACGGTTTGAGTGTCCCCTAGTGTGGTAACCTGGATTGTCATGCATTTTCTAATGATTGCACAGTGTGTAGTGATACCACTGGTGTGCACAGTGTAACGATGCATTAGTTGGGGTCCCCGGTTGGCCTTTGCAATGATGCACAAAATGGTGTACACTGACTAGATGGAACCATATGAGTGCTGGGGCAACCGAGTGGTGGTGCAATGACTGGTTGAGTCCCAAATGGTGGTAAACTACACAGGGTGGTGGAACTGGGTTGAAGGCACACTGATTGATGGTACACAGATTGATGGTACACTGATTGATGAACACTTAACATGCTCCACTGAGTTGATGTACACTGAGGTGACGTACATTGAGTGATAGTACACTGAGTGATAGTACATTAAAGGTGGTACACTGGAGTGATGGAACATGTGTGTGATAGTGATACATGGGGTGTGATGGGACATTGAATGAGGTACGCTGAATGATGATGCACAGAGTTCGGTACACTGAATGAAGGTACACTTAGAGAAAGTGAAGTGAGTGATGTACAACGGAATAAAGGACATTGATGATGGTACATTGATGAAGAACACTACGTGATAGTAACATTGATAATAATGCATTGAGTGATGCACGCGGAATGAAGGTACATTGAAGATGGTTACATGACACACTGATGATGGTGCATTGAGTGATGGCATGCTAGAGATGGTACATTGACTCCAAAAAAACCTCATTCGAACACCCCCAATCACCTCTGAATACTCCCCAGAACACCTTCATATATAACTCGTGCACATCATTTGAACACCTTCATAAGTTACTCTCATAAACATTTGTACCCTTCATAAAAAACAACCTTTGAATACTCACATAAACACCCCTTGAACACTTCAAAACACCTTCAAAGCACTCTCATAATCCATTTGAACACACTCAAACACCTTGTATAAACCTCAAAACACCTTTGAACACCTTCAAAAACACCCTTGAAACACCTTCAAACACCCTTGAACACCTTCAAAAACAACATTTGAACACACTCAAAACACCTTTGAACATTTCCAAAACACTATTTGAGTACTCCCAATTACACCACTGAATACTACTAAAACACCGAAGAATTCAATCAAAACGCCCTTCAACACCTTCAAAACACCTTGAACACCTTTGAACATTTCCAAAAAACACTCTCATAATTATTTGAACACACTCAAAACACCTTTGAACACCTTTGAACATTTCCAATCATCATTTGAACACCTTCAAAACACCTTTGAACACCTTTGAACACCTTCAAAAAAATCAAACATTGAACACAACTCAAAACACACTTTGAAATAACCCTCATAAACCACACTTTGAACACCTTCAAAACACCTTTGAATACCTCAAAAACACCTTTTGAACACCTTCAAAACACCTTTGAATAACCTCAAACCCTTTGAAACACCCTTCAAAGCACTCTGAACACCTCAAGTGAGGGTAAATTGAGTGATGGCGTATTCTGTGAAGGTACACTGAATGATGATACGTTGAAGGTACACTGAGTGATGGTACATTGAGTGATAGTACACTGATTTATGGTACAGTTAATGATGGTACATTGAGTGTTGGAACATTGAGTTATGGTACACTGAGTGATGGTACATTGAGTCATGGAACATTGAACATAAGAACATAAGAACATAAGAAAGGAGGAACACTGCAGCAGGCCTGTTGGCCCATACTAGGCAGGTCCTTTACAATTCATCCCACTAACAAACATTTGACCAACCCAACTTTCAATGCCACCCAAGAAACAAGCTCCGATGTGCTAGTCCCACTCAAATCCAACTCCTCCCACTCATGTACTTATCCAACCTAAATTTGAAACTACCCAAAGTCCTAGCCTCAATAACCCAACTAGGTAGACTGTTCCACTCATCAACCACCCTATTTCCAAACCAATACTTTCCTATGTCCTTTCTAAATCTAAACTTATCGAATTTAAATCCATTACTGCGGGTTCTCTCTTGGAGAGATATCCTCAAGACCTTGTTAATATCCCCTTTGTTAATACCTATCTTCCACTTATACACTTCGATCAGGTCTCCCCTCATTCTTCGTCTAACAAGTGAATGTAACTTAAGAGTCTTCAATCTTTCTTCATAAGGAAGATTTCTAATGCTATGTATTAATTTAGTCATCCTACGCTGAATGTTTTCTAACGAATTTATGTCCATTCTGTAATATGGAGACCAGAATTGAGCTGCATAATCTAGGTGAGGCCTTACTAATGATGTATAAAGCTGCAGTATGACCTCTGGACTTCTGTTGCTTACACTTCTTGATATAAATCCCAGTAATCTATTTGCCTTATTACGTACGCTTAGGCATTGCTGTCTTGGTTTAAGGTTGCTACTTACCATAACCCTCAAGTCCTTTTCGCAATCTGTATGGCTAAGTTCTACATTATTTAACTTATAAGTGCTAGGGTTATGGACACTCCCGAGCTTCAGAACCTTGCATTTATCTACATTGAACTGCATCTGCCACTTTTCTGACCAAGAGTAGAGTTTGTCTAAATCCTCCTGAAGTTCCCTAACATCTACGTTTGAATCAATTATCCTACCTATCTTCGTGTCATCGGCGAATTTGCTCATATCACTAGTAATACCTTCATCAAGATCATTGATATATATTATAAACAACAACGGGCCCAAGACTGATCCCTGTGGAACGCCACTTGTTACTGATCCCCACTCGGATTTAACCCCATTTATGGACACTCTCTGCTTCCTGTCTGTGAGCCATGATTCGATCCACGAGAGCACTTTTCCCCCAATGCCATGAGCTGCTACTTTCTTCAACAGTCTTTGGTGCGAAACTCTATCAAATGCCTTACTAAAATCTAAGTAAATAATATCAAATTCTTTATCGTGGTCAACAGCCTCAAAAGCTTTACTGAAGAAAGTTAATAAATTAGTTAGACAAGACCGGCATCTTGTGAATCCATGCTGAGTATCATTAATCAAGCTATGCTTATCGAGATGGCTTCTTATAATTTGAGCTATAATTGACTCTAGTAATTTGCCTACAATTGAGGTCAGGCTTATTGGGCGGAAATTTGACGGTAACGACTTGTCCCCTGTTTTAAAAATAGGAATTACATTAGCCATCTTCCAAATATCAGACACTACACCTGTTTGAAGAGATAAATTAAAAATATTAGTTAATGGTTCACAGACTTCCATTTTGCATTCCTTTAGAACCCTTGAAAAAACCTCATCAGGACCCGGTGACTTATTTTGCTTCAGTTGGTCTATCTGCTTCACTACCATTTCACTAGTGACTGTGATGTTACATAATTTATCTTCTTCTGGCCCACTATAAAAATTAATTACCGGAATATTATTAGTGTCATCCTGTGTAAAAACCGAGAGAAAATAATTATTTAAAATCGAGCACATTTCATTCTCTTTGTCAGTAAGATGCCCATAGTTATTTTTAAGGGGACCTATCTTATCTCTGACTTTTGTTCTATATACCTGGAAAATACTTTTTGGGTTAGTTTTAGAATCCCTAGCAACTTTAATTTCATAGTCCCTTTTAGCTTTTCTTATCCCCTTTTTAATGTCCCTCTTAATGTCAATATACTGATTCATAAGATGACCCTCGCCTCTTTTGATACGCCTATAAATTCCTTTCTTATGCCCTAGTAGATATTTCAGCCTATTATTCATCCATTTTGGGTCATTTCTATTTGATCTAATTTCTTTATAAGGGATAAACGTTCTTTGAGCAGCATGTATTGTGTTCAGAAAACTGTCATATTGATAGCTCTCTTCGTTACCCCAGTCAACAGATGATAAGTGTTCTCTAAGCCCATCGTAATCTGCTAAGCGAAAATCTGGGACTGCTACTGAGTTATCCCTACTATCATACTTCCATTCAATTCTAAATGTAATTGATTTGTGGTCGCTAGCACCCAGTTCCTCTGAAACTTCTAAATTATTAACAAGGGATTCATTGTTTGCCAGAACTAAGTCAAGCAGGTTATTACCCCTTGTAGGTTCTGTCACAAACTGCTTCAAAAAACAATCCTGAACTACTTCTAAGAAGTCGTATGATTCTAAATTCCCAGTCAAGAAATTCCAATCAATATGACTAAAGTTAAAGTCTCCTAGAATTACTACATTATTGTGCCTTGTGGCCCTAACAATTTCCTCCCATAGTAGTCTCCCCTGGTCCCTATCTAAATTTGGGGGACGGTATATCACACCTAAAGTTAATTTTTTATGCCCCTCTGAAAATTCTATCCAGACTCTGTATGTGTTACTTCAGACTTAATACCCACCCGTTTTTATGCAACAGTTCAAGCGATCTCGGACATACAATGCCACCCCACCCCCCTTCCCGATACTTCTATCTACTTGGAACAATTTAAAACCCTGAATGTGACATTCTGCAGGCATGTCCCGACTTTTGAATTAAACCACGTCTCAGTAATGGCAAATACATCAATGTTACCTGCACTAGCAACTAGTCTCAACTCGTCCATCTTATTCCTAGCACTGCGACTATTTGTGTAATAAATGCTTAAAGAACCTCCTCTCTCTTTACCCTTCCTGCTCCTTTCTGTTATTCCACTAAACCTATTACTGTCCTTGTCAATTAGTGCCACTGGCTTTCCAATATCCACCTCATTTTGCCTATTACTAGTTCTCCTAGTACTCATATTACTACCCTGAGACTTCACAGTTTTCCCGCAAAAACCCATACAACTAACTATTCCTAGTTTAAAGACCTAACAGCTCCCTCCACTGCGTTGGCCAGTGCTCCCACCCCACACCTAGATAAGTGAACCCCATCCCTGCTATACATGTCATTTCTGCCATAGAAGAGGTCCCAGTTGTCAATGAATGTTACCACATTTTCCTTACAGTATTTGTCCAGCCAGCAATTGACACCAATTGCTCTGGACAACCATTCATTTCCAACTCCTCTCCTTGGCAAAATGCCACATATGACAGGTTTCCCACCCTTCCTCCTAATTATCTCTATTGCTGACCTATACCTGCTAATCAGGTCCTCACTCCTACGTCTGCCAACATCGTTGCCTCCAGCACTGAGACAGATAATAGGATTGCTCCCATTACCTCTCATGATGTCATCCAGACGGCTAACAATATCCTTCATCCTAGCCCCAGGAAAACACACTCTCTGCCTCCTACTCCTGTCCTTCAAGCAGAATGCCCTATCCATGTACCTAATCTGGCTATCCTCAACAACAACGATGTTTTTACCTTCCTTGGCGTCGTCCGTCGTGATGCTCCGAGTAGTCGACTCACATTCGCCAGGTAGCATTACACCACTTGTAGAATTCGTCATGACGTTCTCGATGGTCTTCGTTGGGGTTTCTAGGGATGTCTCACTCACGTCTGGTACTTTGAGTGATAATACTTTTAATGATGGCACATCGATGATGGTACACTGAGTGATGGTAAACTGAGTGAAGGAACATTGAGTGATAGCACACTAAGGGATTTTGCATTGAGTGTTGGTGTATTGATGATGGTACACTGAGTGATGGTACATTGATGACGATACACTGAGAGTGCATTGAGGGATGGTACATTGAGTGATTGTACACTGAGTGATGGAACATTGAGCAATGGTACAATGAGTGATGGTGCATTGAGTGATGGTACAATGAGTGATAGTAAACTGATGATGGTACAGAGAGTAATGGTACACTGATGATGACACACTGAGTGTGGGGGCATTGAGTGACGGTACACAGAAAGATGGTAACCTGAAGGATGGTACACTGAGTGATAGTACAAGGAATGATGGTATGCTGAGTAATGGAACATTGAATGACGGTGCACTGAATGATGGAACACTGATGATAATACGGGGCGATGGTATATTGAGTGATGGTACACTGATGGTGCATTGAGTGATGTTACACTTAGTGACGGTATAGTGATAATGGTACATTGAGTGAAGGTGTAATGATTGATGGTACATTAAATGAAGGTATATTAAGTGATGGCAGACTGTGTGATGGTACATTAAGTGATAATGCACTGAGTGATGGTGTACGGATGGTGCACTGAGTGATGGTACACTGAGTGATAGCACACTGAATCATGATACACTTGTACATTGACTAATGGTGCATTGAGTGATAGTACACTGAGTGATGGTATATTGAGTAATAGTCCACTGAGTGTTGGGGCACCGAGTGAGGTACAGAGTGATGGTACACTGAGTGATGGTACACTGAATTATGGTACACTGAATGATGGAACACTAAGTGATGGTAAATTGATTGATAGAACATTGAATTGAGTGATGGCACATTGAATGATGGTGCATTGAGTGATGGTATACTGAATGATGGTACACTGCATGATGGTAAATTGAATTATAAAACATTGAGTGATGGTACCTTGGAAGATGGTGCATTGAGTGATGGTACTTTAAGAGATAGTGCACCGAATGATCGTATATAGATGATGGTACACTGAATGATGTTATATTGATTGATGGAATATTGAGTGATGGTACAATTAGTGATGGTGCACTGAGTGATGACACAGTGAATGACAGTACATTGGTTGATAGCACACTGAGTGATGCTATGCTGAGTGATGGTGCACTGAGTGATGGTACACTGAGTGATGATACACTTAATGATGGTACACTGAGTAATAGTACATTGAATGAATGATGGTACACTGAGTGATGGTGCACTTTGTGACGGTATAGCGATTATGGTACACAGAGCGATTGTACATAGAGTGATGAAACATTGAGTTATGGTACATTGAGTGAAGGTATGTTGAATGATGGTGCAATGAGTGATAGTGCACTGAGTGATGGTACACTGAAGAATGGTTCATTGAATGATGGCACACTGAGTGATGGTAAATTGAGTGATAGAACAATGATAGATGGTACATTGACTGATGGTGCTTTAAGTGATGGTACATTGAGTGATGGTACATTGAACGATGGTGCATTGAGTGATGGTACACTGAATTATGGTACACTGAGTGAAAAACACTGAATGATGGTAAATTGAATGATAAAACATTGAGTGATGGTACCTTGGAAGATGGTGCATTGAGTGATGGAAGTTTGAGTGATAGTGCACCGAATGATGGTGCATTGAATGATGGTACATTGAGTGATAATACGCTGAATGATGGTACGATGAGTGATGATAAAAGAAATGATGGTACAGTGAGTGATAGGACATTGATGATGGTATACTGAGTGATGGTACATTTATGATGGTACAAAGAGTGAGGGTGCATTGAGCGATAGTACATTGAGTGATGGTACACTGAATGATGGTATACTGCATGATGGTAAATTGAATGATAAAACATTGAGTGATGGTACCTTGGAAGATGGTGCATTGAGTGATGGTACTTTGAGAGATAGTGCACTTAATGATGGTTCACTGAGTGATTGTACATTGAGTGATAATACACTGAATGATGATACAATGATTGATGGTAAATGGAATGATGGTATAGCAAGTGATAGGACATTGATGACGGTATACTGTGTTATGGTACATTTATGATGGTACAAAGAGTGAGGGTGCATTGAGTGATATTACATTGAGTGAAGGTAAATTAGATGATGGTGCATTGAGTGATGGTACAGTGAATGATGGTACACTGAGAGATGGTAAATTGAGTTATAGAATAATGAGTGATAGTACATTGGATGATAAAGCTTTGAGTGATGGTACATTGAGTGATGTTATGCTGAGTGAAGGTACACTGAATGATAATTCACAGAGAGATTGTACATTGAATGATGATACGCTGAGTGATTGTGCATGGAATGATGGAACACTTAGTGACCATATATAGATGATGGTACACTGAATGATGTTACATTGATTGATGGAACATTGAGTGATGGTACAATTAGTGATGGTGCACTGAGTGATGGTACACTGAGTGATGATACACTTAATGATGGTACACTGAATGATGGTACACTGAGTAATAGTATATTGAATGATGGTACACTGAGTGATGGTGCACTTTGTGACGGTATAGTGATTATGGTACACTGAGCGATTGTACATAGAGTGATGAAACATTAAGTGATGGTACATTGTGTGGTGGTACATTGGGTGAAGGTATGTTGAATGATGATGCAATGAGTGATTGTGCACTGAGTGATGGTACACTGAAGAATGGTTCATTGAATGATGGCACACTGAGTGATGGTAAATTGAGTGATAGAATAATGATAGATGGTACATTGACTGATGGTGCTTTAAGTGATGGTACATTGAGTGATGGTACATTGAACGATGGTGCATTGAGTGATGGTACACTGAATTATGGTACACTGAGTGAGAAACACTGAATGATGGTAAATTGAATGATAAAACATTGAGTGATGGTACCTTGGAAGATGGTGCATTGAGTGATGGTACATTGAGTGATAATACGCTGAATGATGGTACGATGAGTGATGATAAAAGAAATGATGGTAGAGTGAGTGATAGGACATTGATGATGGTATAATGATTTATGGTACATTTATGATGATACAAAGAGTGAGGAGGGGCGTTAATGTTGCAGTTTAAAAACTGTAGTGTAAAGCACCCTTCTGGCAAGACAGTGATGGAGTGAATGATGGTGAAAGTTTTTCTTTTTCGGGCCACCCTGCCTTGGTGGGAATCGGCCGGTGTGATAATAAAAAAATAAAATAACAAGGAGTGAGGGTGCATTGAGTGATATTACATTGAGTGAAGGTAAATTGAATGATAGTGCATTGAATGATGGTACAATGAATGATGGCACACTTAGAGATGGTAAATTGAGTGATTGCACATTGAGTGATGGTACAGTGGGTGATAGTGCTTTGAGTGATGGTACATTGGGTGATGGTATATTGAGTGATGGTGCAGTGAATGATGGGACACTGAGTGATGGTACATTGAGTGATGGTGCACTGAGTGATGGTACACTGAATGATGGTACACTGAGTGATGGTACACTGAATGATGGTACACTGAGTGACGGTACACTGAGTGATGGTACACTGAATGATGGTACACTGAGTGACGGTACAGTGAGTGATTGTGGATTGATGATGCTACCCTGAGTGATCATGCATTGAGTGATTGAACACAGAGTGACAACACTTGGTGATGGAACATGTGACTGTACAGTGATTGATCGTACAGTGATTGATGGTACACAGTGTGATGGTGTATTGAGTAATGGTGCATTAAGTGATTGTACATTGAGCGATGGTACATTGAATGGTGGTGCATTGAGTATTGGTACATTGAATGATGGTTCACTGAATGATGGTACATTGAGTAAAGGTACACTGAGTGATTGTATCATGAGTGATGATACTCTGTGTGATGGTAGTTTGATTGATGGAACAATGAGTGATGGAACATTGGGTGATGGTACCATGAGTGATGGTGCACTGAGTGATGGTTCTCTGGGTAATTGCACATAGGATGATGGTGCATTGAGTGATACCACACTGAGTCATGTTATGCTGAGTGATGGTGCATTGAGTGATGGTACACTGAGTGATGATACACTGAGTAATAGTAAATAGAATGATGGTACACTGAGTGATGGTAAACTGTGTGATGGTAAAGTGATGATCGTACACTGAGCAATTGTACATAGAGTGATGGAACATTAAGTGATGGTACACTGAGTGATGGTACATTGAGTGAAGGTATATTGAATGATGGTGCATTGAGTGATAGTGCACTGAGTGATGGTACACTGAAGAATGGTTCATTAAATGATTACACACTGAGTGATGGTAAATTGAGTGATAGAACAATGATTGATGGTACATTGAGTGATGGTATATTGAATGATGGCGCATTGAGTGATGGTACAGTGAACGATGATACACTGAGTGATGGTAAATTGAGTGATAGAACATTGAGTGATAGTACATTGAATGATGGTGCATTTAGTGATGGTACCTTATGTGAGAATGCAATGAGTGATGGTGCACTGAGTGATGGTATACTGAATGATGGTACACTGAATGCTGGAACACTGAATGATGGTACACCGAGTGATGGTACACTGAGGGATGGTACACTTAGTGATGGTAAACTGTATGATGGAACCTACAGTGATGGTGCATTGAGTAATAATGCAGTGAGTGACAGTGCACTGAGTGATGGTGCACTGAGTGACAGAACATTGAATAATTCTGCACTGAGACACAGTACAATGAGCGATGGTACATTGGGTGATGGTACACTGAGTGATGGTGCACTGAGCAAAGGAACACTGAGTGTTGGTACATTGAGTGATTGTGCATTGATTGATGGTACACAGAGTGATGGTACGTTGATAATGGTACACTGAGTGATAGAATATTGAGTGAAGGTACATTGAGTGATAGTGCATTGAGTGATGGAACATTGAGTGATAAAGTATTTGGTGATAGTGCACTGAGTGATTGTGCAAAGGTTTGATGGAACACTAAATGATGGTGCACTGAATGACAGTACATTGAGTTAAGGTACACTTAGTGATGATACATTTAATGATGGTATATTGAGTGATGGTACAAGGAATGATGATATGCTGAGTGATGGTACATTGAGTGATAATATATTGAGTGATGGTACATTGAACGAAGATACACTGAATGAAGGTGATGGCACACTTTGTTATGGTAAATTCATGATAGCTCACTGATTGATGGTGTATTGACTGATGGTACAATGATGGATGGTACAATGAGTGATGGTGCACAGAGTGTTGGTACATTGAGTGATGGAATATTGAGTGATGGTGCTTTGAGTAATGGTGCATTTAGTGATGGTATACTGAGTGATGGTGTATTTAGTGAAGGTACATTGAGTAATGGTAAACTTACTGATGGTACAATGAGTAATGTTACTCTGAGCAATGGAAAAATGAATGATGGTACATTGATGATAGAACCCTCAGGGATGGTGCATTGAGTCATGGTACACTGTGTGATGGTACACTAAGTGATGGTACACTGAGAGATGGAACATTGAGTTATGGTACATTGAGCAATGGTACAATGAGTGATGGTTAAGTGAATGATGGTAAATTGAGTGAAAGGACATTGAGTGATGGTACAATGAGTGATGGTGCATTGAGTGATGGTGCACTGAATGATGATACACTGAATGATGGTTTGCTGAACGATGGTACACTGAGTGATGGTACACTGAATGATGGTACACTGAGTAATGGTACATTGATTGATGATACTCTGAGTGATAGTGAATTGAGTTATGGAACACTTAATGATGTATATTGATGATCGTACATGGACTGATGATGCATTGAATGATGGAACATTGAGTGATGGTACTTTGATTGATGGTAAACTGAGTGATTGTGGATTGAGTGATGGTACAATGGAGATGGTACACTGAGTGGTGGTACGCTGAGTGATGGAAAAAGGAGCAATGGTACATTGAGTAATGATACATTGAGCGATGGTACACTTAGTGATTGTGTACTGAGGGATGGTGCAATGTTTGAGGGCACTCTGATGGTACAATGAATGATGCTACCCTGAGTGATGGTACTTTGAGTGATGGCACACTTAGTGATGGTACAATGAGTGATGATATGTTGAGTAATGGTTGATTGACTGATGGTACACTAACTTATATTACTTTGATTATGGTACACTTAGTAAATATGTATTGAGTGACAGAACATTGGGTGATGGTACGTTGAGTGATAGTACATAGAGTGATGCTACACTGAGCGATGCTACATTGTGTGATAGGAAAATGCAGTGATGGTGTATCGAGTGATGGTACACTGAGTGATGATACATTGTGTGATGGTGCATTGAGTGATGGTACACATAGTGTTGGTAAATTGATGATGGTACACTGAGTGATGATGCAAGAAGTGATAGAACATTGAGTAGTGGTACAGTGAGTAAGGGTACACTGATTTATGGTACATTGAACGATGGTACACAGAGTAATGATATACTGAATGATGGTACACTAAATGATGATACACTGAGTGATGGTAAATTGAGTGATGGAACATTGAGTGATGGTACATTGAGTGATGGTGCATTGAGTGATGGTACACTGCTTGATGGTACACTGAGTGATTGTACAATGAGTGATGGTACACATAGTGATAGTAAACTGATGGTAAATTGAGTGATGGAACATAGAGTGATGGTGCATTGAGTGATGGTACATTGACTAATTCTGCACTGAGACATAGTACAATGAGTGATGGTACAATGAGTGATGGTACAATGAGTGATGGTACATTGAGTGATAGTGCATTGATTGATGGTACAGAGAGTGATGGTATGTTGATTATGGTACATTGAGTGATAGAATATTGAGTGATGGTAAACTGAGTGATGGTAAAGTGAGTAATAGAACATTGAGTGATGGTACATTTAGTGATGGAACATTGTGTGATAAAGCATTTGGTGATAGTTCACTGAGTGATTGTGCACTGATTGATGGTATACTACATGATGGTGCACTGAATGATGGTACATTGAGTTATGGTACACTTAGTGATGGTACACTTAATGATGATATGTTGAGTGATGGTACATTGAGTGATACATTAAGCGGTGATATGCTGAATGAAGGTGCATTGAGTGATGGTACACTTTGTTATGGTGAATTCATGATGGTACACTGAGTGATGGTGCATTGATTGATGGTACAATGACTGAGGGTACATTGAGTGATGGTGCCCAGAGTGTTGGTACTTTGAGTAATGGAATATTGAGTGATCTTACATTGAGTAATGATGCAATTAGTGATGGTACACTGAGTGATGGTGTATTGAGTGAAGGTACATTAAGTAATTGTACACTTCCCGATGGTACAATGAATAATGTTACTCTGAACAATGGAACAATGAGTGATGGAACATTGAGTGATACATTGATGATAGAACCCTGAGTGATTGTGCATTGAGTGATTGTACACTGTGTGATGGTACACAGTGTGATGGTACACTAGTGATGAAACATTAAGTTATGGTACATTGATTCATGGTATATTAATGATGGTACACTGATTGAGGTTGCATTAAGTGATGGTACATTGAGTGATGGAACAATGAGTGATGATATGCTGAGTAATGGTGGATTGAGTGATGGTACAATTACTTATATTACGTTGATTATGGTACACTGAGTAATGATGTACTGAGTGATAGAACATTCAGTGATGCTACACTGAGCGATGGTACACTGTGTGATGGTAAATTGAGTGGTGTATCGAGTGATGGTACACTGAGTGATGGTACGTTGACGATAGTACAATAAGTGTTGGTACTTTGGGTGATGGAACATTGAGTGATGAAACATTGAGTGATGGTACATTGAGTGAAGATACATTGTGAGATGGTGCATTGAGCAATGGTACACATAGTAATGGTAAATTGATTATGGTACACTGAGTGATGATGAAAGAAGTGATAGAACATTAAGTGGTGGTACACTGAGTAAGGGTACACTGATGTATGGTACATAGAACGATGGTACACAGAGTAATGGTATATTGAATGATGGTACACTGAATGATGGTGCACTGAGTGATGGTAAATTGAGTGATGGTACACTAAATGATGGTGCACTGAGTGATGGTAAATTGAGTGATGGTACACTAAATGATGGTACATTGAGTGATGGTGCATTGAGTGATGGTACACTGAGTGATGGTACATTGAGCAATGGTACACTGAGTGATAGTACACTGATGGTGCTCATAGGGATGGTACATTGAGTGATGGAACTTTGATTGATAGTACACTGAGTGGTGGTACATTGAGTGATGGTGCATGTAGTGATGGTACACTGAATGATGGTACACTGAATGATGGTTCACTGAATAATGGTACACTTAGTGATGGTACACTGAATGATGGTTCACTGAATGATGGTACACTGAATGATGGTACACTGAATGATGGTACACTGAATGATGGTTCACTGAATGATGGTACACTGAGTGATGGTACACTGAATGATGGTACACTGAATGATGGTTCACTGAATGATGGTTCACTGAATGATGGTACACTGAATGATGGTACACTGAATGATGGTTCACTGAATGATGGTACACTGAGTGATGGAACATTGATGATATGCTGAGTGATAGTGCATTGAGTGATGGTATGCTTAATGATGTACATTGATGATTGTACACTGACTGATGATGCATTGAGTGATAGAACATTGAGTGATGGTACTTTGAGTGATTTTGCATTGAGTGATGGTATGCTGTGTGATGGTACACTGAGTGATGGTACACTGAGCAATAGTAAAGTGAGTAATGGTGCATTGAGTGATGATACACTGATTGATGATACACTAAGTAAGTGTAATGGTGGATTGAGTGGTGGTACACTTACTTATATTACGTTGATTATGGTACACTGACTAATGATGTATTGAGTGATAGAACATTCAGTGATGGTACATTGAGTGATGTTACACTGAGCGATGGTACACTGAGTGATGGTACACTGAGTGATGGCTCACTGAATGATGGTACATTGAGTGATGACACACTGAGTGATGGTACACTGAGTGATGGTACACTGAGTGATGGTACACTGAGTGATGGTACTCTGAGTGGTGATGCACTTAGTGATGGTACACTGAGTGATGGTACACTTATTGATGGTACACTGATTGTTGGTACACTTAGTGATGATACACTGAGTGATGGTACACTGAGTGATGGTACTCTGAGTAGTGATGCACTTAGTGATGGTACACTGAGTGATGGTACACTGAGTGATGGTACACTGAGTGATGGTACACTGAGTGATGGTACACTGAGTGGTGATGCACTTAGTGATGGTACACTGAGTGATGGTACACTGAGTGATGGTACACTGAGTGATGGTACACTGAGTGATGGTACACTGAGTGATGGTACACTGAGTGATGATACACTGAGTGATGGTACACTGAGTGATGGTACTCTGAGTGGTGATGCACTTAGTGATGGTACACTGAGTGATGGTACACTGAGTGATGGTACACTGAGTGATGGTACACTGAGTGGTGATGCACTTAGTGATAGTACACTGAGTGATGGTACACTGAGTGATGGTACACTGAGTGATGGTACACTGAGTGATGGTACACTGAGTGATGGTACACTGAGTGGTGATGCACTTAGTGATGGTACACTGAGTGATGGTACACTGAGTGATGGTACACTGAGTGATGGTACACTGAGTGGTGATGCACTTAGTGATGGTACACTGAGTGATGGTACACTGAGTGATGGTACACTGAGTGATGGTACACTGAGTGATGGTACACTGAGTGATCTTACACTGACTGATGAGTCTCCAGCTTCTGGGGAAAAGAAACATTTAATGGGAGGTGTAGCTGTGCTGGAACATTGAAAAGCTCATATATAAATTACTATTATATGATTATTTTGTTTATTTATGATAATTTGTTTAACTATTGACTGTGAACATGTATATGCCACATTTTTTTTTACATTAGTAAACAACCAATACATTCATTAATATTTTGCATGAAAAAATTTGCGTGTTTGTTTTCAAAGAAAATTAACAATGTATTTTGGTTGTCTGGATCTCTGAATTTTCTCTTAAAGATCAGTTTTTTAAATTTCTTTCAAATATCTTTATGCTTACGATTTGTTTTTGTAGAGGTTTAAATAGTCAGTATATTCACATTAATCTAGGATAACCTTATAAATTTATTCGAGAAGTTGATTTACATTAAATATATTTTTGGCTCCCTCTGATAATCATCGCTGTCATTTTGTTCCCTTGTTTCACACATTCTTTCTTCATCTCTTCTGCAATGATTTGTCTTTTGCTTACATTATTTGTAACTATGTATTCTGAGAGCTTTAAGTTCATGATCTGAGCTTATGGCTTAACAGGGTCTTCATGAATAAGTCAAATGATTAATGAGTATTTTAAAAATACTTATGTTATAAAAAATCGGTTTTGGTTTATTTAATTTAATACAACTAAATTATTAATAAGCAAATTAAACACGAAATAGTTTTTCTTTAGAAATGTTTCAATATTATTGCATTCTTTTTCTCAATACAACGCTCTCAACATACCGAGTGAGCGGTGTGCTAGAGGGGAGCTTCCCCACACTTGTACTGGCCCATGCAACTCTTCTTGCAGCCACATCCTGTTACTTCCCTACAGGTTTTTATAACTTTTGGTAGGGTCGTCCAGTAAATATCCCAGATGCCCTCTACCCTCTTCTATCCCCTTTCACCTGGCGAGGAAAGCTGTGGAGTGGCGATCATCAGTGTCCAGTCTGGTAAGCGACCTTTTTGAAATGCTCAGTAAATGCAGCCTTGGTAGAGGGCAGCTCATCAATTCCTCTGTCTTTTTATATGAAAAATGGGTTCTTTGCCTCATTAGTATGTTCCACAGTGCTGGTTCAGTCATATAGCCACACGACAAATCGCTCCTGTGGCAGGAGCTATTCCTCTATTTACTAGGCATTCTGCTTACCACTTAAGAAACAAAATGTAGTGGTGGCACCTTAATGAGTATGCCATTTCTCCCATGAAGTTTTTGTGTTTCTTCCTTCAAAAACGATGACACAGTATCACATATAGTAAAGTCGCTGAACATAGGATATATAATTCACCAAACTAGACCTATAGCTCTTGCTGTCATATGAGTGGCGAGTTAGAGGAAGTTCTTCTCAACACTAAATGCATCCCACGGAGCATGAACATTTAGGCGCTGTTCTGATGTTATGGCCAAAACTACAACATTGGTTTCTACCGTTAGTATTGGAACTTTGTGCTAAGTGGAATAAAATGCGAGTGTCATTCTTTTCATGAAACCTGGAGCCAGTCCCTTGACATCTTGACGATTTATACAAAGGACATTGGTTTTGAGTAAGGTAATGACTTGTTAATCAGTGTCAGTGCCTTCAGCCATTACTCTCAAGAAGGAACACAATTTCGTATTTTTCTCATCAGCACAAAGAAACTCCTGCCAGTTTTAGAAAAAGAGACTGATTGTACTAAATGTTTCGAACACTTTTTGCCTATATTGTACATGTTTTATTTTTTAAGCTTGCACATAGAAGGAATATAATCTTGTTGCATGTTCAAGTTGTTATGAATTGCAGGAAAACATGAAAGGTATAATCCTGGAATATTTTTGTAACTTGTTGCCACAGCATGTTGACTTTGACAGCACCATCATAATTGCAAACGTTCACTTCATGAGTAAAGAAATTTTCTTAATCTTCTATGAGCTGTTCCAAGCAGCGGAAAAAAAATAATTGGGCGTTGTTCCTGGACTGAAGCTCCACGTATTTGAGAGTGTCGGATAGACTTGATTTTCAGGCTAAAAGAAATCATCTAGATAACCAACTGACTATATGGGAGGCAATGTAGTCTTAAAAATGGAGAAAAATAAATTTTGAGGATATCAATTGATGCTGTTTACTTGACTTATTTCTGAGTGGAGGATAGCTAATAATATGATTTATATTCCATTTTACAGGATCTGTGTGAGGGTTCGCTCTTTTAGCAAGTCTCTCACACTTATAAGTCTCATATTAGTAAGCTCCAAGTTTCTCAATCTTCATCAGTTGGCTCTACAATATCTCTTATGTCAGGAACAATAAGGGTTGCTACTAATGTCAATAAATGAATTAACGACCTACACCATTTTTTTGTTTCTGTTTTCATATATTTTGCAAATGCCATCCATAGGTATTGTATTTACTCAAGGTGACTCTAATCTATTGTCAGTTAAATTTTCATAACCCTGAAAACAGGTACTGCTCAGCCCTACAGCCCCACCATGGGCCTCGTCAGTAACCATGACAGAATAAAAGCCTGAAATTCATCACAACAATTCAGCCGTTCATAAACTATTTGTAGAGAAGAGGATTGCCTTCTTTCACTGAAAACATCACGCAAGTGAACTGAAATCGAACCTGCATAATGAGTGTAGCCAAAGGCAAAGAACCAAAATACTGTCTTGGCTATGGCTTCCACATGAACCTGAATGTCACATTCTCGTATTACTCTCGAGTATATCATTACAGGTAACTCCAACCACAAAATATTTTCTATGTCTTTTCCCATGAATCATGGGCATTAGTAGAGGTGTGACTACGTTCTATATTGCCAATGACTTCAGTTGTAAAGTGACCACTGTCGAGTTGAAGAGGACAGAAGGGTTTTTCCATATTGTAAAGAAGACAGATCATTTTGGCTTTCCTAGATGAGACATCACATAGACGATCAAATAAGATGCTTACCCCTAGTTTTTGTGTGTCATAATACTTAAATGTTTTAATAAAGATATTGAATATTTTTTGTGCCTGGTTACTCAAGTTTTTTAAGAATATTCAACTGCATAATATTGCTTTAAAAAACTGGCAAATTTTATTCCGGCAACCAAAAATCTAAACAAGAATACTTCCAATTAAGATACACAAGCGTTTACTGTTTAAGGCTGATCATACTAGGCTTTTTCTAGTTATTGCATACGAAGCCAATAATTTAATCTTTAGATGTTTTAAACAATCATTGGTGACATTCCACATCCCTGACTAAGGCTAATATCTATTGAAAAATAATCCTTCTTTCACCCATCCATACTCTTACCCGATCTCTACAAGCTGCTTAAAAGCATTGTACCCTAATTACATCGTACGAAAGTATACATTAGAAACTGTACAATAGTTGTGGCAATTTTGAGGATCTTGTCTTAATTTTAATACTTGGTTCATTCGCCAATCAATAACCAGTAAAAATGTGCGACTTGGAAACAGATTCTTCTTGGCATTTGTTTCATGTTGATCCGTTAAATTAAATGTTAATTTTTAGCATCTCTCCTTACTAAATTAACAGTCTTTCCATGATAAACAGCAACATCATCCTCACATTTCTTCCTCAGTGTATATTTATCGGTCCTGACCAGTATTGGGTTAAAAATGAGCATTACATTTCAGCTTTTTTATTTCATTTTTTATTTTTTTTTAGATTCGTGGGGTAAATACCCTCTGATTTACTTCTTAAACCTAATTCAGAAACTGGAACGACCTGGACAGTGGAATGGAAAGGCAGGTATGAAAAGGCTTTCGAACCCATAAAAGAGAGAGAGGACCCAGTAGACGACAGCCAGGAACTGATACTTAACGTCTGAAACCACATTAAGGCGAGTACTTGCGCTCGCACACACACACACACACACACACACACAAATGTAGTTCCCATTTTTAAAAAAGGAGACAGAAAAGAGGCACTAAACTATAGACCTGTGTCATTGACGTGTATAGTATGCAAAATTATGGAGAAGATTATCAGGAGGAGAGTGGTGGAGCACCTGGAACGGAACAAGAGTATAAATGCCAACCAGCACGGATTCATGGAAGACAAATCCTGTGTCACAAACTTTCTGGAGTTTTATGATAAAATAACAGAAGTAAGACACGAAAGAGAGGGGTGGGTTGATTGCATCTTCTTGGACTGCAAGAAGGCCTTTGACACAGTTCCTCACAAGAGATTAGTGCAGAAGCTAGAGCATCAGGCGCATATAACAGGAAGGGCACTGCAATAGATCAGAGAATACCTGACAGGGAGGCAACAACGAGTCATGGTACGTAATGATGTATCACAATGGGCACCTGTGACGAGCGGGGTCCCACAGGGGTCGGTCCTAGGACCAGTGCTATTTTTGGTATATGTGAACGACATGATGGAAGGGTTAGACTCAGAAGTGTCCCTGTTTGCAGATGATGCGAAGTTAATGAGGAGAATTAAATCTGATGAGGACCAGGCAGGACTTCAAAGAGACCTGGACAGACTGGACACCTGGTCCAGCAAATGGCTTCTCGAATTTAATCCTGCCAAATGCAAAGTCATGAAGATAGGGGAAGGGCACAGAAGACCACAGACAGAGTATAGGCTAGGTGGCCAAAGACTGCAAACCTCACTCAAGGAGAAAGATCTTGGGGTGAGTATAACACCGAGCATGTCTCCGGAAGCACACATCAATCAGATAACTGCTGCAGCATATGGGCGCCTGGCAAACCTGAGAACAGCATTCCGATACCTTAGTAAGGAATCGTTCAAGACACTGTACACCGTGTATGTCAGGCCCATACTGGAGTATGCAGCACCTGTTTGGAACCCGCACTTGATAAAGCACGTCAAGAAACTAGAGAAAGTACAAAGGTTTGCCACAAGGTTAGTTCCAGAGCTAAGGGGAATGTCCTATGAAGAAAGATTAAGGAAATCGGCCTGACGACACTGGAGGACAGGAGGGTCAGGGGAGACATGATAACGACATATAAAATACTGCGTGGAATAGACAAGGTGGACAAAGACAGGATGTTCCAGGGAGGGGACACAGAAACAAGAGGCCACAATTGGAAGTTGAAGACACAAATGAGTCAGAGAAATATTAGGAAGTATTTCTTCAGTCATAGAGTTGTAAGGCAGTGGAATAGCCTAGAAAATGACGTAGTGGAGGCAGGAACCATACACAGTTTTAAGACGAGGTTTGATAAAGCTCATGGAGCGGGGAGAGAGAGGACCCAGTAGCAACCGGTGAAGAGGCGGGGCCAGGAGCTAAGACTCGACCCCTGCAACCACAAATAGGTGAGTACAAATAGGTGAGTACAAATAGGTGAGTACACATACACACACACACACACGGACCTGTGTCACTGACGTGTACAGTATGCAAAGTCATGGAGAAGATTATCAGGAGAGTGGTGGAGCACCTGGAACGGAACAAGATTATAAACGACAACCAGCACGGATTCATGGAAGGCAAATCCTGTGTCACAAACCTTCTGGAGTTCTATGACAAAGTTACAGAAGTACGACACTAGAGAGAGTGGTGGGTTGATTGCATTTTCTTGGACTGCAAGAAGGCCTACGACACAGTTCCTCACAAGAGACAAGTGCAGAAACTAGAGGATCAGGCGTATATAACAGGAAGCACACTGCAATGGATCAGAGAATAACTGACAGGGAGGCAACAACGAGTCATGGTACGGGACGATGTATCACAGTGGGCACCTGTGACGAGCGGGGTCCCACAAGGGTCAGTCCTAGGACCAGTGCTATTTCTGGTATATGTGAATGACATGATGGAAGGGATAGACTCAGAGGTGTCCCTGTTCGCAGATGATGTGAAGTTAATGAGGAGAATCAAATCAGATGAGGACCAGGCAGGATTTCAAAGAGGCCTAGACAAACTGGACACATGGTCCAGCAACTGACATTTTAAATTCAACCCTGCCAAATGCAAAGTTATGAAGACCGGAGAAGGGAAAAGAAGACCGCCGACAGAGTATAGACTAGGTGGCCAAGGACTGCAAACCTCGCTCAGTGAGAAAGATCTTGGGGTGACTATAACATAAGAACATAAGAAAGAAGGAACACAGCAACAGGCCTATTGACCCATGCGGAGCAGCTCCATGTCCCCCTCCCCCCCGGTTTATACCAGTGACCCACCCCCCCGGATTAGCCCAATGACCCACCCAGTCTGGTCACCTCCACTCAAGGATGGATCACCCAGCAGCACAAGCTAGTCATTTCCAACTCACACCCACCCACACCCACTCATGTATTTACATAACCTATTTTTAAAACTACACAACGTTTTAACCTGAATAACTGTACTCGGGAGTTTGTTCCACTCATCCACAACTCTATTACCAAACCAGTGCTTTCCTATATCCTTCCTGAATGTCTCCGGAGGCACACATCAACCAGATAACTGCTGCAGCATACGGGCGCCTGGCAAACCTGAGAATAGCATTCCGATACCTTAGTAAGGAATCGTTCAAGACTCTGTACACTGTGTACATCAGACCCATACTAGAGTATGCAGCACCAGTTTGGAACCCACACCTGGTCAAACACGTCAAGAAATTAGAGAGAGTGCAAAGGTTTGCAACAAGGCTAGTTCCAGAGCTCAGGAGTATGTCCTACGAAGAAAGGTTGAGGGAAATCGGACTGACAACATTGGAGGACAGGCGGGTCAGGGGAGACATACAAAATTCTGCGTGGAATAGATAAGGTAAACAGAGACAGGTTGTTCCATAGAGGGGACACAGAAACAAGGGGTCACAATTGGAAACTGAAGACTCAGGCGAGTCAGAGGGACGTTAGGAAGTATTTCTTCAGTCATAGAGTCGTCAGGAAGTGGAGTAGCCTAACAAGTGAAGTAGTGGAGGCAGAAATCATACATAGCTTTAAGACGAGGTATGACAAAGTTCTGGAAGCAGAGAGAGAAAGGACTTAGTAACGATCAGTGAAGAGGCGGGGCCAGGAGCTGAGTCTCGACCCCTGCAACCACAATTAGGTGAGTACACACACACACACACACAAGAAATGGGAGTCACAAGTCAAATCTACAGTAGCCAGGATAAGGGTACTAGAATATGAGGTAAATAGGCTGAAGCGAGTTACAAGGGTATTAGCCAGAGAAGACAAAGCAACTAAAGCTGATACACCCCTACTGAACGAGGGGTCAAACGGGAAGGAAGGAGACATAACTTATTCTAAAGCCCTATCAACCCACGAAGCAGGGCCGAGGAATGAAAGGGAAGAGCAACTTAGAGCAAGAGTGGTGATGGGGGACTGGGGTGAAGGTGGAGAGGGGGATAGGTCATATGCAGAGGCACGACCATGACACCAAGAGCTACATGAAAAAATAAGGGAGATAATGGTCATGTACAAACAGGAACAAGAGACACAGAGGGAAAGGAAATGGGAGGAGGAGAGGGCGAATTCAGTGCTTATTCATGGGAGAAAGAGGGAAGGTCACACACTGAAAGATGGCAGGTAGAAAGACAGGAGATTGAGAACATCACCAGAGCAATAGGCGAAGAGGACATGTCTGGGATTGTAAATTTTCAGAGAATAAGGGGCTATTTGAATGGGAGAAAACGGACCATCAAGATGATTTTCAGGACAGAAACAGTGCAATTCAGGATCCTGCAAGAGAAACCACGGTTGAAGAAATCGTCAGCATACAAGAGGGTGTTCCTTGACCGAGACAGAGCAAAAACAGAACAACAGCAGCTGAAAGAAAGGACACAAAAGGAGCTAGGAAGAGAGACAAGGACGGAATCTGCAGAAGACAAACAGAGCAGGTCAGACCAACAAGAGCAAGCACACACAGAACCATCCCATGAACCCCTTAACCAAACACGCTATCCCTGCACAGACAGCAATCTACACTTACAGCTCCCAACCCACACTACACTGTAGAATACTGCAGCACATTACCAAGTCATCACACCCTCAGTGAACCCCCAAAATACAGTGATGGAGAGGAAACTGAAGGTATTGTACACCAAAGCTGATAGAATAATGACTATGTGGGAGGAGTGGCACGAAATGGTCAAAGAGACATCACCGGACATCACAGCCCTCCCAGAAACCAAGCTCACATGGATGCCATCTTTCCAATGGGATATAAGATCCTTAGGAGAGACAGAGGGAACAGAGGGGGTGGAGGGTTTTGATGAGCTGGAGAGAGGAGACAGAGGAGAAGCAAGAGATTAAATAATAGGAATGCTTCAGTCTGGAGGTCCCAAGGTCGTAAATGCAGTGATGTATAACCCACCATAGAACAGCAGGAGTCCAACGCAAGAGTATGATGAGAGTAATAGAACGATGGTTAACACACTGGCTGAAGTGGCCAGGAGGGCTCATATGAGCAGGGCAAAGCTGCTGATCATGAGTGACTTCAACCACAAGGAAATCGATTGGGAGAAATTGTAGCCATATGGAGGCCAAGAAATGAAGAGATGGTACTGGGAAACCTCACATACCAACATGTAAGGGACACTACCAGAAAAAGAGAGAGAGGAGAGGATGAACCAGCGAGACCGGACCTAGTATTCACCTTAAGCAGTGTATATATTGAAGAGATCACAAATGAAATACCTCTTGGGACCAGTGATTATGTGGTCCTGAGCTACGAATACATAGAGTTACAAGTGGAGGCGGAAGCAGGAAGGGACGCACAAATGATGCCAGACTAAATGAAAGGGGACTACGCAGGTAAGAGGAACTTCCTGAACGGGGCTGAGTGGGACAGAGAACTGGCAAGGATGTCAGTAAACGAGACGATGGAATATGTGACAACAGTATGCAAGGAAGCTGAGGAGAGGTTTGTACCCAAGGGTAACAGGAATAACGAAAAAGCCAGGATAAGCCAGTGGTTCACTCAAAGGTGCAGGGAGGCGAAACCAAGTCTGCTAGGGAATGGAAGAAGTACAGAAGGCAAATGGCCCAGGAAAATAAGGAGAGCAATTGTAGAGCCATAAATGAATATGCACAGGTAAGACGGTAGGCCCAAAGACAATATGAGAATGACATAGCAGTGAAAGCCAAATCTGACCCAGTGCTGTTGTAGAACCACACCAGGAGGAAAACAACAGTCAAGGACCAGGTAATCAGGCTGAGGAAGGAAGGAGGGGAGGTCACAAAAAATGAGAGCGAAGTAAGTGAGGAGCTCAACATGAGATTCAAAGAGGTGTTCACAGAGGAGACAGAAGGGACTCCAGAAAGGCGGAGAGGTGGGGTACACCATCAAGTGTTGGACATAATACATACAACCGAGGAAGATGTGAAGAGGCTTTTAAGTGTGCTAGATACCTCAGAGACAGAGAGCAGAGGCGCTATATGTACCACTAACAACAAATCTTCAACACATCTATTCAAACACGGCGACTACCTGAGGTATGAAAGACAGCAAATGTAGCCCAACTTTAAAAAAAATTGATACAGACTCGAAGCATTAAACTACAGACCAGTGTCACTGACATGTATAGTATGCAAAGTCATGGAGAAGATTATCAGGAGAAGAGTGGTGGAACACCTAGAAAAGAATGAACTTATCAACGACAACCAACATGGTTTCAGGGACGAGAAATCCTGGGTCACAAACCTATTGGAGTTCTATGACATGGTGACAGCAATAAGACAAGAGAGAGAGGGGGGTAGCACTACAATGGATCAGGGAACACCTGTCAGGAAGACAACAGCGACTCATGGTACGTGGGGAGGGTTCAGAGTGGGCGCCTGTGACAAGCATGGTTCCACAGGGGTCAGTCATACGACCGGTGCTGTTTCTGGTATTTATGAATGTCATGATGGTTGGAATAGACTCCGAAATGTCCCTGTTTGCAGATGATGTGAAGTTGATGAGAAGAATCCAATCGGACGAGTACCAGGGAAAACTACAAAGGGATCTGGACAGGCTGCAGGCCTGGTCCAGCAACTGGCTCCTGGAGTTCAGCCCCACCAAGTACAAAGTCATGAAGACTGGGGAAGAGCAAAGAAGTCCACAGACGGAGAACAGTTTTGGGGGCCAAAGACTACAAATCTTACTCAAGAAAAAAGCTCTTTCGGTGATTATAACACTAGGCACATCTCCTGAGGCGCACATCAACCATATAACTGCTGCAGTATAAGGGCGCCTAGCAAACCTAAGAACAGCATTCCGATATCTTAATAAGGAATCATTCAGGACTGTACACTGTGTACGGTACGCCTACATTGGAGTATGCAGCTACAGCTTGGAACCCACACCTAGCACGTAAGGAAACTAGAAAAAGTGCAAAGGCTTACAACAAGATTAGTCCCGGAGCTAAGGCGTAAGTCCGATGAAGAGAGGTTAAGGCAAACCGACCTGACGATGCTGGAAGATAGGAGAGATATGGGGGATATGATAACGACACATACAATGCTGAGAGGAATGGACAAGGTGGACTGAAAGAGAATGTTCCAGAGATGGGACACAGCAACAAGGGGTCACAGTTGGGATATGAAGACTCAGATGAATCAACAGGATGTCAGGAAGTATTTCTTCAGTCACAGAATTGTCAGGAAGTGGAATAGTCTGGGAAATGATGTAGTGGAGGCAGGATCCATACATAGCTTCAAGAAGAGGTATGATGAAGCTCATGGAGCAGGAAGAGTGACACAGTAGCTGCCAGTGAAGAGGCGGGCCCAGGAGTTATGACTTGACTCCTGCAACCACAACTAGGTGAGTACAACTAGGTGAGTACACACACACACACACACACACACACACACCACAACCACACACACACACACACACACACACACATACACATACACACACACACACACACACACACACACACACACACACACACACACACACACACACACACACACACACACACACACACACACCACAAACAAACACGCAGGACTGCAAAGAGACCTGGAGAGGCTGGACATGTGGTCCAGAAACTGGCTTCTCGAATTCAACCCTGCCAAATGCAAAGTCATGAAGATTGGGGAGGGACAAAGACTACAGACCTCACTCAGGGAGAAAGACCTTGGGGTGACCATAACACCGAGCACGTCACCGGAGGCACACATTAACCAAATAACTGCTGCAGCATACGGGCGCCTGGCAAACCTGAAAATAGCGTTCCGATACTTTAATAAGGAATCGTTCAAGACACTGTACACTGTGTATGTTAGGCCCATACTGGAGTATGCAGCACCAGACTGGAACCCACACCTGGTCAAGCACGTCAAGAAGTTAGAGAAAGTAGAAAGGTTTGCAACAAGGCTAGTCCCACAGCTCAGGGGAATGTCGTACGAAGAAAGGTTAAGGGAAATCGGACTGACGACACTGGAGGACAGAAGGGTCAGGGGAGACATGATAACGACATACAAGATGCTGCGGGGAATAGAAAAGGTGGACACAGATAGGATGTTCCAGAGAGGGGACACAGAAACAAGGAGTCACAACTGGAAGCTGAAGACTCAGACGAGTCACAGGGATGTTAGGAAGTATTTCTTCAGTCATAGAGTCGTCAAGAAGTGGAATAGCCTAGCAAGTGAAGTAGAGGAGGCAGGAACCATACATAGTTTTAAGAAGAGGTATGACAAAACTCAGGAAGCAGAGAGGGAGAGGACCTAGTAGCGATCAGTGAAGATCCGGGGCCAGGAGCTGAGTCTCGACCCCTGCATCCACAATTAGGTGAGTACAATTAGGTGAGTACACACACACACACACACAAACACACACATACATACATACACTAACAAACACACAGCTCTGGTGGCCTGGTGGTTAACGCTCTCGCTTCACACAGTGAGGGCCTGGGTTCGATTCCCAGCCAGAGTAGAAACATTGGACGTGTTTCTTTCCACCTGTTGTCTATGTTCCCCATCAGTAAAATGGGTACCTGGGTGTTAGTCGACTGGTGTGGGTCGCATCCTGGGACACTGACCTAAGGAGGCCTGGTCACAGACGGGGCCGCGGGGGCGTTGACCCCCGGAACTCTCTCCAGATAAACTCCAGATATGTATGATAGAGTAGAGAGTTAATTACACCAGACAACTATGTACATATGTGAAAGCACACACACACACAGAATCATAAGCTAACGATCCCTTCCCCTCACAGTCCCCCTCTCAAAGATTCCCACCCTAACGGTCACGCCCTCCCTCCCTCCCAATACTCTGTCCCACGACACTGCACCCCTTCACCCTCCTCAATCGTCAACCCTCACTCCCCGCTTTTCCCCCCTTTTCACCTCTGCCCTACCTTTATCTTTCTCCTACCTCTCACTCTCTACCTCTCCATCTCTCTGTACCACTCTTTCCCTTTCTCTCTATCTCTGTCTCTCCCTACCTCTCTCCAACACACACACACACACACACACACACACACCACAACACACACACACACACACACACACACACACACACACACACACACACACACACACACACACACACACACACACACACACACACACACCACAACCACCACCACACACACACACACACACACACACACACACACACACACACACACACGTACACACACACACACACACACACACACACACACACACACACACACACACACACCACAACCACACACACACACACACACACACACACACACACACACACACACACACACACACGCGCACACACACACACACACACACCACAACCACACACACACACACACACACACATACACATACACACACACACACACACGCACACACACACACCACAACCACACACACACACACACACACACACACACACACACACACACACACTACAAGAGAGAGAGGAGAGGATGAACCAGCAAGGCTGGACTTAGTATTCACCTTGAGTAGTGCAGATATCGAGGACATCACATATGAAAGACCCCTTGGGGCCAGTGACCATGTGGTTTTAAGCTTCGAATACACAGTAGAGCTACAAGTGGAGGGAGAAGCAGGAAGGCCAGGACGAATGAAGCCAAACTACAAGAAAGGGGACTACACAGGAATGAGGAACTACCTGAATGGGGTTCAGTGGGACAGAGAACTGGCAGGGAAGCCAGTTAATGAGATGATGGAATATGTAGCAACAAAATGCAAGGAGGCTGAGAAGAGGTTTGTACCCAAGGGCAACAGGAATAATGAAAAAGCCAGGATGAACCCATGGTTTACCCAAAGGTGCAGGGAGGCAAAAACCAAGTGTGCTAGGGAATGGAAGAAATATAGAAGGCAAAGGACCCAGGAGAATAAGGAGAACAGTCATAGAGCCAGAAACGAATATGCACAGATAAGAAGGGAGGCCCAAAGACAATATGAAAATGACATAGCAGCGAAAGCCAGATCTGACCCGAAACTGTTGTACAGCCACATCAGGAGGAAAACAACAGTCAAGGACCAGGTAATCAGGCTAAGGAAAGAAGGAGGAGAGACAACAAGAAATGACCGTGAAGTATGTGAAGAACTCAACAAGAGATTCAAAGAAGTGTTCACAGAGGAGACAGAAGGGACTCCAGAAAGACGGAGAGGTGGGGCACACCACCAAGTGCTGGACACAGTGCACACAACCGAGGAAGAAGTGAAGAGGCTTCTGAGTGAGCTAGATACCTCAAAGGCAATGGGGCCAGATAACATCTCCCCGTGGGTATTAAGAGAGGGAGCAGAGGCGCTATGTGTACCCCTAACAACAATATTCATACATCTATCGAAACAGGGAGATTGCCTGAGGCATGGAAGACAGCAAATGTAGTCCCAATCTTTAAAAAAGGAGACAGACATGAAGCATTAAACTACAGATCAGTGTCACTGACATGTATAGTATGCAAAATCATGGAGAAGATTATCAGGAGAAGAGTGGTGGAACACCTAGAAAGGAACGATCTCATCAACAGCAGCCAACATGGTTTCAGGGACGGGAAATCCTGTGTCACAAACCTACTGGAGTTCTATGACATGGTGACAGCAGTAAGACAAGAGAGAGAGGGGTGGGTGGATTGCATTTTCTTGGACTGCAAGAAGGCGTTTGAAAACAGTTCCACACAAGAGATTGGTGCAAAAACTGGAGGACCAAGCAGGGATAACAGGGAAGGCACTACAATGGATCAGGGAATACTTGTCAGGAAGACAGCAGCGAGTCATGGTACGTGGCGAGGTGTCAGAGTGGGCACCTGTGACCAGCGGGGTCCCGCAGGGGTCAGTCCTAGGACCAGTGCTGTTTCTGGTATTTGTGAACGACATGACGGAAGGAATAGACTCTGAGGTGTCCCTGTTTGCAGATGACGTGAAGTTGATGAGAAGAATTCACCTCGATCGAAGACCAGGCAGAACTACAAAGGGATCTGGACAGGCTGCAGACCTGGTCCAGCAATTGGCTCCTGGAGTTCAATCCCACCAAGTGCAAAGTCATGAAGATTGGGAAGGGCAAAGAAGGCCGCAGACGGAGTACAGTCTAGGGGGTCAGAGACTACAAACCTCACTCAAGGAAAAAGATCTTGGGGTGAGTATAACACCAGACACATCTCCTGAAGCGCACATCAACCAAATAACTGCTGCAGCAATATGGGCGCCTAGCAAACCTCAGAACAGCATTCCGACATCTTAATAAGGAATCATTCAGGACCCTGTACACCGTGTACGTTAGGCCCATATTGGAGTATGCGGCACCAGTTTTGGAACCCACACCTAGCCAAGCACGTGAGAAACTAGAGAAAGTGCAAAGGTTTGCAACAAGACTAGTCCCAGAGCTAAGAGGTATGTCCTACGAGGAGAGGTTAAGGGAAATCAACCTGACGACACTGGAGGACAGGAGAGATAGGGGGACATGATAACGACATACAAAATACTGAGAGGAATTGACAAGGTGGACAAAGACAGGATGTTCCAGAGATTGGACACAGTAACAAGGGGACACAGTTGGAAGCTGAAGACACAGATGAATCACAGGGATGTTAGGAAGTATTTCTTCAGCCACAGAGTAGTCAGTAAGTGGAATAGTTTGGGAAGCGATGTAGTGGAGGCAGATCCATACATAGCTTTAAGCAGAGGTATGATAAAGCTCACGGCTCAGGGAGAGTGACCTAGTAGCGATCAGTGAAGAGGCGGGGCCAGGAGCTCGGACTCGACCCCCGCAACCTCATCTAGATGAGTACAACTAGGTGAGTACACACACACACACACACATACACAGTGAAGAGGCGGGGACAGGAGCTGAGTCTCGACCCCTGCAACCACAATTAGGTGAGTACAATTAGGTGAGTACATACACACACATATATACGGGATTTCACACCTTTATGTGAATTTACGTAATTTTAGGCACACAAGACAGTACAGTGGAAACCAAGAGATAGGGTACATATGCAAAACATATGTAGTACATACGAGGGAAATAAGGACTGCTTACTTAAAAGCACGCATATACACACACATACACGCACACTAGGTGACAACAGGATCTGCTGTTAGACACTTGAATAGCTGTAGCACACACAACACACACACACACACACACACACACACACACACACACACAACACACACACACACACACACACATACACACACACACACACACACACACACGCACACACTCACATACACACACGCACACACACACACAAAGCCCCTGAGCAAAATAAACAGAAACCACCCTCACACCCACCCAAACATGAAAACCCATATAAATACAGGTACACACACTCACACACACTCACAGACCTACACACACACACACACACACACACACACACACACGCACACACACACACACAAACACACACACACAAACACACACACACACACTCACGCACACACACACACACACACACACACACACACACACACACACACACACACACACACACACACACACACACACACACACACACACACACGCCAAAGAACAGCACGAGGCCAAGGCAAGAGGCAAAGGTACTGAACATGGATGACTTCAACCACAAGGAAATCGATTGAGAGAACTTGGAGCCACATGGGGGCCATGAAACCTGGAGGAGTATGATGATAGAGGTGATACTGGAAAACTTCTTGTACCAACACGTAAGGGAGGAGAGGATGAACCAGCGAGACTGGACGTAGTACTCACCTTGAGTGTTGCCGATATTGAGGACATCACATAGGAAGGACCCCATTGGGTCAGTGATCATGTGGTTCTGATATTCGAATACACACCAGAGTTACAAGTGGAGGGGGAAGCCGGAAGGGCTGGACACAGGAGGCCAATATTCAAGAAAGGGGACTACGCAGGCATGAAGAGCTTCCTGAGCGTGGTTCAGTGGGACAGAGAACTGCCAGGGAGGTCAGTAAACGAGATGATGGAACATGTGACAACAATAGGAAAGGAAGCTGAGGAGAAGTTTGTAACCAAGGGTAACAGGACTAACGAAAAAGCCAGGATGAGCCCGTGGCTCATCCAGAGGTGCAGGGAGGCCAAAACCAAGTGTGCTAGGGAATGGAAGAAGTATAGAACGCAAAGAACCCAAGAGAATAAGGAGAGCAGTCGTAGAGCCAGAAATTAATATTTACAGGTAAGAAGGGAGGCCCAAAGACAATGCGAGAATAACATAGCAGCAAAAACCAAATCTGACCCAAAGCTGTTGTACAGCCACATCAGGAGGAAAACAACAGTCGATGACCAGGTAATCAGGCTGAGTAAGGAAGGACGTGAGGTCACAAAAAATATCCGTGAAGTATGTGAGGAGCTCAAAATGAGATTCAAAGAAGTGTTCACAGAGGAGACAGAAGGGCCTCCAGAAAGGCGGAGATTTGGGGTACACCATCAAGTGTTGGAAACAATACATACAACCGAGGAAGAATTGAAGAGGCTGCTAAGTGAGCTGGATACCTCAAAGGAGATGGGGCCAGGTAACATCTCTCCATGTATCTTCAACACATCTGTCGACACAGAGCGACTGCTGGAAGTATGGAAGACACCAAATGTAGTCCCAGTTTTTAAAAATGGAGACAGATGTGAAGCATTAAGCTACTGACTAGTGTCACTAACGTGTATAGTATACAAGGTCATGGAGAATATTATCGGGAGAAGAGTGGTGGAGCACCTAGAAAGGAATGAGCCTACCAATGAAAGCCAGCACGGTTTCAAGGACGGGAAATCCTTTGTCACAAACCTACTGGAGTTCCATGACAGGGTGATAACAAGAGAAAGAGGGGTGGGTAGATTGCATTTTTTTGGAATTTAAGAAGGCGTGTGACACATTTCCACACAAGAGATTAGTGCAAATACTGGAGAACAAAGCAGGGATAACAGGGAAGGCACTACAATGGATCAGGGAATACCTGTAAGGAAGACAACAACGAGTCATGTTATGTGGCGAGGTGTCAGAGTGGACACCTGTACCGAGCAGAGTGCCACGGGGATCAGTCATAGGACTGGTTCTGTTTCTGGTATTTGTGAACGACATGACAGAAGGAATAGACTCTGAAGTGTCCCTGTTTGTAGATGATGTGAAGTTGATGAGAAGAATTCAATCGAAAGAGGACAAGGCTGAACTAAAGAGGGATGTGGACAAGCTGCAGGTTTGGTCCAGCAATTCCAGGAATTCTACCCCACCAAGTTCAAAGTCATGAAGACTTAAGAAGAACAAAGATCACAGAAGGAGTACAATCTAGGGGGCCAAAGCCCACAAACCTCCCTCATGGAAAAGTATTTTGGGGTGAGTATAACACCGGACACATCTCCTGAGGCGCACGTCAACCAAATGACTGCTGTAGTATACGGGCGCCTAGCAAACCTAAGAACAGAATTGCGACGTCTCAATAAGAGTCATTCAGGACCCTGTACACTGTCTACGTTAGGCCAATATTGGAGCATGCAGCGCCAGTTTGGAACCCCTCACCTAGCCAAGCATGTAAGACAGCTAGAAAAAGTGCAGAGGTTTGCAACAAGACTAGTCCCGGACCTAAGGGGTATGTCCTACAAGGACAGGTTAAGGGAAATCGTCTTGACGACACTGGAAGACATGAGAGATGGGGAGATTATGATAACGATATATATAAAATTCTGAGAGGAATCGACAGGGTTGACAGAGAGACGATGTTCCTGAGATGGGACACAGCAACAAGGGGTCACAGTTGGAAGCTGAAGATTCAGATGAACCACAGGTATGTTAGGAAGTATTTCTACAGTGACAGAGTTATCAGGAAATTAAATAGTCTGGATAGTGATGTCTTGGAGGCAGTATCCACACATACCTGAAAGACGAGGTATGATATAGCTCATGGAACGGGAAGAGTGACCGAGTAGTGATCAGTGAAGAGGCGTTGCCAAGAGCTGTGAATCGACCCCTGCAACCACAACTAGATGAGTACAACTAGGTGAGTACACACGCACAGACACACACACGCATTGACAAGGTGGACAGAGACAGGATGTTCCAGAGATGGGACACAGTAACAAGGGGTCAAGTTGGAAGTTGAAGGCTCAGATGAATCACAGGTAAGTTAGAAAGTATTTCTTCAGTCACAGAGTTGTCAAGAAGTGGAATAGTCTGGGAAGTGATGTAGTGGAGGCAGTATCCATGCATAGCTTTAAGATGAGGTATGATAAAGCTCATGGAGCAGGAAGAATGACCTAGTAGCATCCATTGAAGAGGTGGGACCAGGAGCTGTGACTCGACCCCTGCAACCACAACTAGGTGAGTACAACTAGGTGAGTACACACACACACACACACACAATTACTGACTCACAAACACATCACAAACGACCACACGATAAGACAAGTTTTTCTTCTTGTGGTGACTAAAAAAAAAATTAAAAAAAAATTGGTTGACAAAGAACAGGGTGGCAGACCTCATGAAAAGGGAAGAAGAGTGAAAAAGCTAGATGAGTATTACAACCCAGGAGTCCAAATGGCCTGTTATCCTGGGTGTAAAGGGAGCAAAATAAAAACAGCAGAAAACTTTTGACTTGTATTATCCTTCACCAATTTAGACCAGAAGTATGTACACTATGTACACTATGTACAACAACAGGTATTAATGCACTCCTCAGTAAGCAAGGCAGAATAGAAGCCACTAGAGAGCAGACCGTGCTTCAACCAGCTCTAGAATGGGAATGACAAGGGCAGACAGGAGAGTGGTACCCACATTACCTCTGCGATTGTCAAAACCATCTTCTCATTGGCTGGAGCCTGGTTACTGGTTGAACGACGGGGCCCCATCGTCAACCCTCAGTCCCCTGGTTCGCTGGTTGGGGGAGATGGCCTGTAAATGAGGGTGTGTACATGCGCCGAATAAAGGTTACGTACTCTTTGCATGCCACAATGAGTTTAGCAAGAAAATGGAGGAGAGAATAGCTGCAGATAGCAGGAAATGGGAGAAACAAGTCACAGCAGCAGAAGCTAAGATACAGAGCTTAGACAAGAACTGAAAAATCTGAAACAGTCTAAAGAACCAGAGACCAGTACGGGCATTACATGAGGAATTGCTACACCAGTCGCAAACTAGTAAACTGTAAGGAACACAGAGTTATACTGTACCCAGAGGCCCAATGAGACCACCATCGAGTCCTGGAAAAGACGAGGAGCAAACAAGGGAACTGAAAAAAATGAAAGAGTTAATCTATTCAGAGGTCCTAACAGACCACAGCAGTTCCCTAATTAAGCTGAGATGGAAAAATGACAGACCACTCAGCAGAAGGACATCAGATAGAGATGAGATTGAAGTAAAGAATGCTGCAATGGAGGCAACTAAATCGAATCATAGGATGCAAAGAAAAATGCAGTGGGACAATGAAAGGAAGAGGTCAGTTATTGTTTATGGGCTTCAGGAAGTTGAAGGAGAAACTTATGAAGCAAGACGATAAATGGAGGAAAAAACCAATTGAAAGTACCATGAAAGCAATTGGAGAGGACGATATGACCCAGTTGTCAAATTTTCGGAGAATAAAGGGGTTTGCAATAGGGAAAACAACGGACAGTTAAAGTGATTTTCAAGGCAGAATTGGTTCGAAACAGGATCCTGCTGGAGAAAGAACTGCTAAGAGACATACCGATTTACCAGAGAGGTACCCCAGTGACAACAGAACACTAGAAGAAAGGCAGAAACTGAAAGAGACGGTACAAAGACACAAGGAGGAAAGAGAGGCGAAGACAGATGAGCAGGAGAACCAAGACTCAGAAGGAAGAGCAAATACAACCTCCCACAGAACCACCTACAGAGGGACCTCAACCATGACAATTCCAATGCAACCAATCTGTCCCAAAACCCACACATTTTAACCACTGCATCCAGCTCCCTCATCACAAACTCCACCGCGACAAGAAACCCCCATGGTTCTCTACCAGGTCTTCCTCACACCCAAACCAACGTTCTCCCCAGACCACAGTTTTCGAAAAGAAGTTGAAGGTTTGGTATACGAATGTGGATGGAATAACAAATAAATGTGTGGAGTGGCACGAAAGAATCAAGGAGACGTCCCAGATATTATAGCACTCACAGAAACGAAACTCACTGGGATGATAACTGACGCAATCTTCCCACCTGGATATCAGATCCTGAGGAAACATAGAGGGAGCAGAGGGGGAGGAGTTGCACTGCTAACTAAAAAACCTATGGGGATTTTAGGAAAGGGACTACACAGTAGGTACACTTCAGTCTGGGAGACATAAGGGATGGAGGAACACTCTGCAAGACTATCTCTGAAAAAATCGTTATCGTTTTTTTTTTTTTTTTGCTGCTGAGATCAACAAGATGACAGGATGCCAATTCGGGTGTTTTTTTTTTTTTGCTCCAGAAATTACGATTTTTATGATTGTTTCTATTCAAATATACTTGTTGGCATCTTCTGAGTCACTAGTGATCACTGCCACACTACCAGTACCTCAGTGACTTATGAGTCACTAGTGATCACTGCCACACCACCAGTACCTCAGTGACTTATGAGTCACTAGTGATCATTGCCACGCCACCAGTACCTCAGTGACTTATGAGTCACTAGTGATCACTGCCACACCACCAGTACCTCAATGACTTATGAGTCACTAGTGATCACTGCCACACCACCAGTACCTCAGTGACTTATGAGTCACTAGTGATCACTGCCACGCCACCAGTACCTCAGTGACTTATGAGTCACTAGTGATCACTGCCACGCCACCGGTACCTCAATGACTTATGAGTCACTAGTGATCACTGCCACACCACCAGTACCTCAGTAACTTATGAGTCACTAGTGTTCACTGCCACACCACCAGTACCTCAGTGACTTATGAGTCACTAGTGATCACTGCCACACCACCAGTACCTCAGTGACTTATGAGCCACTAGTGATCACTGCCACACCACCAGTACCTCAGTGACTTATGAGTCACTAGTGATCACTGCCACACCACCAGTACCTCAGTGACTTATGAGTCACTAGTGATCACTGCACACATCACCAGTACCTCAGTGACTTATGAGTCACTAGTGTTCACTGCCACACCACCAGTACCTCAGTGACTTATGAGTCACTAGTGATCACTGCCACACCACCAGTACCTCAATGACTTATGAGTCACTAGTGATCACTGCCACACCACCAGTACCTCAATGACTTATGAGTCACTAGAGATCACTGCCACACCACCAGCACCTCAGTGACTTGTGAGTCACTAGTCATCACTGCCACACCACCAGTACCTCAGTGACTTATGAGTCACTAGTCATCACTGCCACACCACCAGTACCTCAGTGACTTATGAGTCACTAGAGATCACTGTGCACACCACCAGTACCTCAGTGACTTATGCGTCACTAGTGATCACTGCACACACCACCAGTACCTCAGTGACTTATGAGTCACTAGTCATCACTGCCACACCACCAGTACCTCAGTGACTTATGAGTCACTAGTGATCACTGCACACACCACCAGTACCTCTGTGACTTATGCGTCACTAGTGATCACTGTGCACACCACCAGTACCTCAGTGACTTATGAGTCACTAGTGATCACTGCACACACCACCAGAACCTCACTGACTTATGAGTCACTAGTGATCACTGCACACCACCAGTACCTCAGTGACTTATGAGTCACTAGTGATCACTGCACACACCACCAGTACCTCAGTGACTTATTAATCACTAGCGATCACTGCCCACACCACCAGTACCTCAGTGACTTATGACTCACCGATCAGAGTGGATAAGATGGTCGGTGTAAGGTGTCGCGCGGCCACCTAGACTATCATGCAAATTACATATGTGCATAACTCAGGAATAAGTTATTGATTTTATTTTCCTCTTTTTGCGAAGAGTTTTCATAAAAGCATCATGATTTTTTCACAAGTTATTGAGGAATGATTGTTCTATAACCCTAGACAAGGGATTTGTGATATGTATTACAGTTTTGTTTTTATGGATTTTTTTCGTCAAAAAAAAAAATCAACATTTTGTATAATGCAATCTATTGATGTTTCGCTCATTCCCTTCTATCCAATGATTATCTCGCTCTTTATCTTTCGTCTGATGTGAACTGGAACAGTGTACATCTTACCAAATTTGTTGAAAGAGGAATCTCGTAAGTCCTATAGAATATATCAATTTAATTTTTTTTCTATCTAACTATAAGGAAAAAAAGTGAAAAGAAACACATTGTGTGTTTCAAATGCTGCTTAATTCACAGGAAAAATTTCATTAAAATTAGAAAAAAAAAACATTCCTCCCCCTGAAGGTAGTCATTGCAGAGATGTACAACCCGCCACAAAACTGCAGGAGGAAAAGAGAGGAATATGAAGAGTGCAACTGAGAAATGGTGAATACACTAGCTGAGGTGGCCAGAAGAGCTCACACACGTAGAGCAAACCTACTAGGTATGGTTGATTTTAATCTGAAGGAAATTGTTTGGAAAAACCTGGAGCCAAATGGGTGTCCCGAAACATGGGGAGCCAAGATGATGGATGTGGCAGTCGAAAACCTCATGCATCAACATGTTAGGGACACTACCAGAGAAAGGGGAGGATGAATCAGCAAGACTGGACCTCGTTCAGCTTGAGTAGCTCAGACATTGAGGACATCACATATGAAAGGCCCCTCGGAGCTAGTGATCATGTGGTTCTGAGCTTTGAATATTTAGTAGAGTTAAAAGTGGAGAGGGTAACGGGGAGTAGGATGAAAAAAGCCAAACTACAAAAGGGACTTCACAGGTATGAGGAACTTCCCGCAAGAGGTTCAGTGGGAAAAAGAATTGGTAGAAAAAAAAAGTAAACAATGTGATGGACTACATGACAACAAAATGCCAGGAGGCAGAAGAGAAGTTTGTTCCCAAGAGCAACAGAAATAATGGAAGGCAACAATCAAGTGTGCTAGAAAATGGAAAAAGTACAGAAGACAGAGGACCCAGGAAAATAAAGAGATTACCTGGAGGAGGTTACCTGGAGGTTATTTCGGGAATCAACGCCTCCGCGGCCCGGTCCACGACCAGGCCTCCCGATGGATCAGGGTCTGATCAACTAGGCTGTTACTGCTGGCCGCACGCAGTCCAACGTACGAGCCACAGCCCGGCTGATTCGGCACTGACTTTAGGTATCTGTCCAGCTCTCTCTTGAAGGCAGCCAGGGGTTTATTGGCAATTCCCCTAATGTTTGATGGGAGGCTGTTGAACAGTCTTGGGCCCCGGACACTTATGGTGTTTTCCCTTAGTGTACCAATGGCGCCCCTACTTTTAATTGGTGGCATTTTGCATCGCTTGCCAAGACTTTTACTTTCGTAGGGAGCGATTTCTGTGTGCAGAAGCCAGAAACGAGTATGCACAGATAAGGAGGAAGGCCCAGTGACAGTATGAAAGCGACATAGCATCGAAAGTCAAGTCTGACCCGAAGCTGTTGTATTGCTACATCAGAAGGAAGACAACAATCAAGGACCAGGTAATCAGACTGAGGAAGGAAGGTGGGGAGCTCACAAGAAACAACCAAAAGGTGTGTGAGGTGGTCAACATGAGGTTTAAGGAAGTTTTTACAGTGAAGATGGAGTGGATTCCGGGTAGTCAGAATAGTGGGGTACACCAACAAGTGCTCGATGAAATACACACAACCGAGAAGGAGGTGAAAAAGCTGCTAAGTGAACTTGATACTTCAAAGAAAGAGGGACCGGACAACATCTCTCCTTAGGTCTCTAGCCCGTTAACTGTCCAAATGTAGATCTACGTTCTTACTGCTAGAGCTCCAAATATGGATCTCCATTTTATTTTTTCCTGCCTCTAAATTTGGCATGATTGGCCTGAGATGCCTGGTGTGCAAGGTATTAAAAAAATATGGGACCACTTAGTACCTTGTGGGACCACCAGTTCAATTGAGCGACAGCTAGAGTAAACAGAGTGGCAAACACCTGGGAATCTTTGATATCATGTAGAATTAACACTTCCATTTTAAGAGGAAAGTGATGTTGACCCCGAGTTTAGAGGCTTTGAGGCAGATGTGACCACAAGTGGTCGAGGAAATATCAAAAACCTCGATAATAACCCATGTGTAACATTTGTGCAGCACCTTCTCAATTTTGGTACCAGTGGTAGTGTAATCCTGCCAGAATGTCTTATAACCTATGCCCTAAGTAAAGAGAAAATTCTGTAACATGTAATATGTGCTCGGCAGGCTGGCTGGGTGCTTGCCTGGCTGGCTGGATGGCTACCTGGCCGGCTGGCAGGCTGGCTGACTGGCTGGCTGGCTGGCTGGCTGACTGACTGGCCGGCTGGCTGGGTGGCTGGCCGGCTGGCTTGGTGGGTGGCTGACTGGCTGGCTGACTAGCCAACTGGCTGGCCGGCAGCTGGCTGGCTGGCTGATTGACTTTGGTTGTCTCTATCTCCGTTTGTCTGTTTGTATCTATATCTGTCTCTGTCTATCTCTGTCTTTGTCTCTGTCTCACAGGTACATATAAATACAATTATACATAGAGTAAATTACCGAGGATAACCTAAAAAATCTTGACAAAGTGCTATGCTGTGCTTGTAGATATGATGCATACTAAGCATGACTGGCAAGTAATATGTATTTACACTTGCTCAGGGATCAGATGTGACGACGACTGAGTCGTGTGTAATACCTATTGGCTCATGAGTGGCTCTCTCTGAGACAGACAGAGAGAGACAAAAAGAGAGACAGACAGTGAAACAGATAAGCAGAGACAGAGATAAACAGAGAGCTAGACAGATAGAGAGATAAACAGATAGACATATTCATATGAAACAGTGAAAATAAATAAAGCCAAGGGCAGTGCACATTCATCAGATGTCAGCAGTGTTGCACTGTCAGCAGTGTTGCACTGTCAGCAGTGTTGCACTGTCAGCAGTGGAGTGAAACTAGTCTTACACCATTCTTAAAAGGAACTTACTATGATTATTATTATACTTAGTAGTATTATATACTCCCACATATCCTAAACATTGCTGGGACCTACAAATACGATGTATGTATTTCTAGACAATAGTATGTGACTAAGATAGGTGAAAATGTTCACCTGTCACTGTGTTTGTGACTATTTGAGGATTATTTCAGTACCTAATAATAAGTTCAGAAGATTGGCTATGAAATCACAAGAACTACTATAAATTATCAGAACGAAAAAAATTATATAAAATAATATAATAACGAGAAAAAAAGGTAAATCTGCAACACTTCTGCAAGTGGAAGGACTCCATGTTGCAGTCAGGTGAGGATCCAGAGCTAAGTTTGCGGTCCTATATCTCGGTAAGTACTGGTACTAAATTTTTTTTTTGGTTTTAATTACACAAAAAAATGCTCATCTTAATTAAAAAATAACGATTTTTTTTTCAAAATATTCGAAGCGCTTGGCGAGAGAATGTAGATCTACATTTGGACACTTAGTGGGTTAGAGAAGGAGCAGAGATACTGTGTGTGCCACTAACAAAAATTTTCAACACATCCATTGAAACTGGGCAATTGCCTGAGGTATGGAAGACAGTAAATGTAGTCCCCAGTTTTAAAAAATGAGACAGGCACGTGTCACTAAACTGCAGACCAGTGTCACTGACGTTTATAGTATGCAAAGTCATAGAGAAGATTTTCAGAAGTAGAGTGGTGGAGCACCTAGAATGCAACAAGCTAATAAATGACAACCAGCATGGATTCAGGCATGGAAAATTCTGTTTCACAAACCTACTAGAGTTTTACGACAACGTAACGGAAGTAAGACACGAGATGGAGGGGGTGGGTAGATTGCATTTTCTTGGCCTGCAAGAAGGCCTTCGACACAGTTCTTCACAAGAGAATAGTGCAAAAACCAGAGGACCATTCAGATTATTATTATTATAATCAAAAAGAAGCGCTAAGCCACAAGGGCTATACAGCAGGACCATTCAGATATAACAGAGAAGGCACTGCAATGGATCAGAAAATATCTTACACGGAGGCATCAACGAGACAGAGTAAGTGACTAAGTGTAAGTGTGGGCGCCTGTGACGAGCGGGGTTCCACGGGGGTCAGTAATAGGAGTAATAGGACCAGTGCTGTTTTTGGTATGTGTAAATGACATGACTGAAGGGATAGACTCAGATGTGTCGCTGTTTGCAGATGATGTGAAGTTAATGAGAAGAATTAAATCGGAAGTATCAGGCAGGACTACAAAGAGACCTGGACAGGCTGCAAGCCTAGTCCAGCAACTGACTCCTTGAATTTAATGCCGACAAATGCAAAGTCATGAAAACCGGGGGTGGGCAAACAAGACAGCAAACAGAGTATAAGCTAGGTTGCCAATACTTCAAACCTCACTCAAGCAAAAAGGATCTTGGGGAAATTATAATACCAAGCACATCTCCTGAGACACACATCAACCAGATAACTGCTGCAGTATGTGGGCACCTGGCAAACCTGAGATTAGTGATCCGATACCTCAGTAAGGAATAGTTCATGACACTTTACACCATGTACGTCCTGTGAGTACTGGACTATGCAGCTCCAGTTTGGAACCCACACCTGGAGAAGCACGTCAATAAATTGGAGAAATTGCAAAGGTTTGCAACAAGACTGGTTCCAGAGCCAAGGAAAATGCCATACAAAGAAAGGTTAAACAAAATCAGCCTAACGACACTGGAGGAGAGGAGGGTTAGGGAGGACATGATAACCACATACAAAATTCTTCGAGAAATTGACACAGATGATTGGAAGTATTTCTTTAGTCATAGAGTTGTCAAGAAGTGGAATAGACTGGCAAGTGGCTTAGTGGAAGCAAGAACCATACATAGTGTTAAGATGAGGTATGACAAAGCTCATGAATGAAGGAGAGAGAGGATCTAGTAGCTATCAGTGAAGAGGCAGGGCCAGGAGCTATGAATCGACCTCTGCAAACACAGATAGGTGAGTATATACCCACACACATACACACACACACACACACACACATACACACACACACACACACACACACACACACACACACACACACACACACACACACACACACAATATAAGTGAAGTGTATTCCATCATAAGTGACATTGAGGGATGCGGGATGCATGAGCATATAAGGTTATAAAGATCACAGGTGAAGAATTTTCAAAATAGTGATAGAAGGCTACGTCATCAGCATCTGGCAACTTGTCATCGCATCACTGCCAGCTTAAGTATTACTCACCTGTTGGGGTTGTTTTGGGGGTTCTGAATCCTGCCTTGCATCACTGTTAGATACTGGTCACTCACTCCTGCAAGCTATTACCAGAATTAGAGCAGAAATAGCATAGATAAGGTGAAGATAGTGTTGACTAGCGAAGGCAGCCTGCGGGGGAACCCTAGTGAGGGGACGCCCGACACCCCTAGAAGTCGACAACAAAATTTTTACAACTAATTACTTTCTTGTTTTATAAGTAAAAGTGATAAGTGCTAAAATCACTGTTGGTAGTTTTAGAAAATACGGGATTATACTGATATTTATTAGCAGTTTAATTTAGAAGGGGGGGCAACATACACATGAGACACACAACACACAACACACACACACCACACACACAACAACCACACACACACACACACACACCAACATGCCACACCAAACCACCAATGCACACACACAAAACACACACAACACACACACACACAACACACACTTTAAGCTGTGTACACACCAAAACCACATACACGGGATTTCACCCCGTCCTGTGAATGCCATCTGAACCTTTTCCCCTCCCCCCCCCCCTCTTTTACCTAAGTAGACCTACTACCCTCTCACTCTTTCCCTATATCTCTCTCTCTACCTATCACTCTCTACCTATCTTCTCTCTCTCTTCCCTTCCCATCTTTCCCCTCTAACACCTTACCTCAAACACCCCCCCCCCCCTAACACTTCCCCCCTAACATTGTCCCCCCCCATTATCTCCCCTCTCCCTTTCCCCACCTCTCTCCCACCTCCCCCCCCTCCCCCCTAGCCTCTCTCCCCTTTCTCGTTTTCCATCTCCCCCCTCTTTCCCCTTTTCCCCCTCTTTCCCTTTTTTCCCCTCCCCCCTCCCTCCCTCTCTTCTCTTCTTCTCTCTTCTTCTCCTCTCTCTCCCCCTCTCTCTCTCTCTCTCTCCTCTCTCTTTGCTCCCCCTCTCTCTTTTTGCTCTCTTTTTCCCTCTTGCTCCCCTCTCTCTCTTGCTCCTCCCTCTTCTTGCTCTCTCTCTCTCTTCTCTCTTTTCTCTTGTCTCCTCTTCTTGCTCTCTCTCTCTTTTGCTCTCCTCTCTTTTTCTCTCTCTCTCTTTTTGCTCTCTCTCCCCTTTTGCTCTCTCTCTCTTCTCTCTCTCTCTCTTGCTTCTCTTTCTCTGTTTCCTCTCTCTCTTGCCTCTCTCTCTTTGACTCTCTCTCTCTTGTCTCTCCTTTTGATCTCCTTCTTTTTGCTCTCTTCCCCCTCTTGCTCTCCTCTCTCTCTTTTTGCCTCTTCTCTTCTTGCTTCTCTCTTCTCTTGCCTCTCTCTCTTTGCTCTCTTTTCCCTTTTGTTTCCTCTTCTCTTTGATTTCTCTCTCTTGCTCCTCTCTCTCTCTTGCTTCTCTCTCTCTCTCTTGCTCTCTTCTCTCTTGCTCTTCTCTCTCGCCTCCTCTCCCTTGCTCCTCTCTCTCTCTTGCTCTCCTCTCTCTTCTCTCTCCCCCCTCTTGCTCCTCTCTTCTTGCTCTTCTCTCTCTTGCCTCTCTTCTTTGTCCTCTCCTCTCTTGCTCTCTCTTCTCTCTTGCTCTTCCCCTTCTTTGCTCTCCTCTCTCTTGCTCCTCTCTCTCTTTTGCTCTCTCTCTCCTTTTTGCTCTCTCTCCCCTTTGCTCTCTCTCTCTCTTGCTCTCTCCTCCTTGCTCTCCTCGTCCCTTTTTTCCCTTCTAACTCTTCCCCTCTCCTACTCTTCCCTTCATCTCTCTCCCCTCTACCTTTTCCCCTTCTCTCTTCTCTCAAAAAAAAAAAAAAAAAAAAAAAAAAAAAAAAAAAAAAAAAAAAAAATGGTTGGGACTCGCAGGAAAAGGATCAGATGAGAAGGGTTTGGTGGGAGGGTGGATGGAGGAGAGTGAAAAGGAGGGAACAAGAGTGGGAGAGAAAATTAGGAGAGTTTTTCTGAAATTGGAGAAAGAGCTCTCGTGAAATTGGAAAGGGGTTTGGGGAAAGGAGACAAAAAATTTGGGAGGCACAAGTCAAAACTGCAGTACCCAAGAAAAGGGGCCCTAAAAGTTGAGATAAATGGGGAAAGGGGTTAAGGGGCAGTGACAGAGAAACAAGCATTGAAGTGCGGGCCGAACGGGAAGGAAAATTTTATGAATTATGTAAGGTCCATCAATCTCCCAAAGGGGGGACCAAGGGTGAAATGGAAGATCAGCGGGTTGCAGAGGAGAGGGTGATGGTCGAATGCTGAGGCACAACAAGGGTATCAAGAGCCACTGGGAAAAAACAAGGGAAAACTGCCCCATACAGGCAGGATCCAGAGAAAAGAGGGGGAGGCAATGGGGGGAAGAAAGGCAAAAACAGTGTTTTTCCATGGGTTCAGGAGGAGGGAAAGGGCACACACTGAAAGGCGCAGGAAGAAAGAAAAGGGGGATTGAGAAAAAATCACGGAAATGGTGAAAAAATGGATGAGATTGTAAATTTTCAAGAATAGGGGGTTCTCGAGGGGGGAAACCGACCAATCAAGCTGATTTTCAGGCGGAAACAGGCAAACAGGACCTCCAAAAGGGAAACCACGATTGAAAACCGGGAAAGACAAGAGGGTTTTTTCCTAGACAGAGACCGAAAAAAATCAGAACGACAGCAGCTGAGGGAGAGGAAAAAAAGCGAAAGGGGCAGGAAAAAGACAAGGAGGGAACCGCAAGGTCAGTCAGAGCAGGAAAACAGCAAGGGCAGCACACAACAATACTCCAGAAAAATAAAAACCCATCACACCACCCCCAAACACATACAATCCATACCCCAGCCCCCACCCAAACCCTATAGAACCCCCCCAAATAGCCCCCCGGTCTCCCACCCCCACATGCCCCCCAAACCACAGTGTTGGAAAGGAAAAGGGAAAAAAAAATGGAAAAAGGAGGAAAACAAATAAATGGGGGGAGTGGGGGGAAAAGGAAGAAAACAAGGACTTAAGGAAGAAAAAGACGGGGGAAACAGTGCCCCTTTTTAAGGGGTAAAATCCTGGGAAAGAAGAGGGGAAGGGGGGGAAAAGGAGGGGGGATAAAAACCGGAATTTTGTAGCTGGAGAAGGAGAAGGGGGAAAGGAAAAGTTTAAAAAAATTAACACTTTACTCTAGGCCAAGGTGGTAATACAGTGATTTAAAAACCAACCCAAAAAAAGCAGGGAGGAGGGAAATTTTCGAAAAACAATGAGGATGGGAAAAGGGAAATGGCCAAAAAGGCTATCATTCAGGCAAAATCCTGTAAAGGTGATTTAACCACAAGGGGACGATTGGGGAGAACTTGGGCCCACATGGGGGCCAAGATACGTGGGGGGCAAGTTTTGGGGAGGTGGTACTGGAGAACTTCATGTACCAACACGAAAGGGGGCACACAAAAGAGGGGAGAGGAGAACCCAGAAAGGCTGGACTTGTATTCCCTTCGATGAGATATCGAGGAATCACATATCAAAGCCCCCTTTGGGGGCCAGGCCCTTGTTTTTTTAAGCTTCGAATACAAGTGAGCTACAAGTGGAGGGAGAAGCGGGGAAGGGGCCAGGGACGAAAAACCCAAAACTACAAGAAAGGGGACTACACAGGAATGGGGGAATCCCTGAACGGGGTTCAGTGGGACAGAGAACTGGCAGGGAACCCATTTAAATGAGATGATGGAAATGTAGAACAAAATGCAAGGGGGCCCAGGAGAGGTTTGACCCAAGGGGGAACAGGATTAATGAAAAAACCCCGGGGGCCCCTGGTACCCCAAAAGGTGCAGGGAGGCAAAAACCAAAATGTGCTAGGGGAAAGGAAAAAATATAGAAGGCAAAGGACCCCGGAAATAAAGGGGAAAAGTCGTAGGCCAGAAACGAATATGCACAGAAAAAGGGAGGCCAAAACAATATGAAAAAGAAAGCAGCGAAAGCCAAAACGACCCGAAACTGTTGTACAGCCACCAGGGGGAAAAAAAACAGCAAGGACCAGGTAATCAGGTAGGAAGGAAGGGGGGGAGCACAAAAAAGACCGTGAATATGTGAAGAACTGAACAAGAGATTCAAAGAAGTGTTCACGAGGGGCAGAAGGGACTCCAGAAAGACGGGGGAGGGGGCACACCCCCAAGGCTGGACAGTGCACACAACCCGGGGGAATGAAAAAGGGTTTTGATGAGCTAGATACCTCAAAGGCAATGGGGCCAGATAACATCTCCCCATGGGTATTGAGAGAGGAGCAGAGGCGCTATGTGTACCCCTAACAACAATATTCAATACATCTATCGAAACAGGGAGATTGCCTGAGGCATGGAAGACAGCAAATGTAGTCCCAATCTTTAAAAAAGGAGACAGACATGAAGCATTAAACTACAGACCAGTGTCACTGACATGTATAGTATGCAAAATCATGGAGAAGATTATCAGGAGAAGAGTGGTGGAACACCTAGAAAGGAATGATCTCATCAACAGCAGCCAACATGGTTTCAGGGACGGGAAATCCTGTGTCAAAAACCTACTGGAGTTCTATGACATGGTGACAGCAGTAAGACAAGAGAGAGAGGGGTGGGTGGATTGCATTTTCTTGGACTGCAAGAAGGCGTTTGACACAGTTCCCCCACAAGAGATTGGTGCAAAAACTGGAGGACCAAGCAGGGATAACAGGGAAGGCACTACAATGGATCAGGGAATACTTGTCAGGAAGACAGCAGCGAGTCATGGTACGTGGCGAGGTGTCAGAGTGGGCACCTGTGACCAGCGGGGTCCCGCAGGGGTCAGTCCTAGGACCAGTGCTGTTTCTGGTATTTGTGAACGACATGACGGAAGGAATAGACTCTGAGGTGTCCCCGTTTGCAGATGACGTGAAGTTGATGAGAAGAATACACTCGATCGAAGACCAGGCAGAACTACAAAGGGATCTGGACAGGCTGCAGACCTGGTCCAGCAAATTTGGGTCCTGGAGTTCAATCCCACCAAGTGCAAAGTCATGAAGATTGGGGAAGGGCAAAGAAGGCCGCAGACGGAGTACAGTCTAGGGGGTCAGAGACTACAAACCTCACTCAAGGAAAAAGATCTTGGGGTGAGTATAACACCAGGCACATCTCCTGAAGCGCACATCAACCAAATAACTGCTGCAGCATATGGGGCGCCTAGCAAACCTCAGAACAGCATTCCGACATCTTAATAAGGAATCATTCAGGACCCTGTACACCGTGTATGTTAGGCCCATATTGGGAGTATGCGGCACCAGTTTGGAACCCACACCTAGCCAAGCACGTGAAGAAACTAGAGAAAGTGCAAAGGTTTGCAACAAGACTAGTCCAGAGCTAAGAGGTATGTCCTACGAGGAGAGGTTAAGGGAAATCAACCTGACGACACTGGAGGACAGGAGAGATAGGGGGGGACATGATAACGACATACAAAATACTGAGAGGAATTGACAAGGTGGACAAAGACAGGATGTTCCAGAGATTGGACACAGTAACAAGGGGACACAGTTGGAAGCTGAAGACACAGATGAATCACAGGGATGTTAGGAAGTATTTCTTCAGCCACAGAGTAGTCAGTAAGTGGAATAGTTTGGGAAGCGATGTAGTGGAGGCAGGATCCATACATAGCTTTAAGCAGAGGTATGATAAAGCTCACGGCTCAGGGAGAGTGACCTAGTAGCGATCAGTGAAGAGGCGGGGCCAGGAGCTCGGACTCGACCCCCGCAACCTCAACTAGGTGAGTACACACACACACACACACACACACACACACACACACACACACACACACACACACACACACACACACAGAGAGAGGGTCTAGTAGCAACCGGTGAAGAGGCGGGGCCAGGAGCTAGGACTCGACCCTGCAACCACAAATAGGTGAGTACACACACACACACACACACACACACACACAAACGCACTCTCACACACACACACACACACACACACACACACACCAGGTATAGGCAGTGTTGCCACAAGCCAACATTACTGAAAATTCAAAAATAATAAGTGTGACCCAAGCCAGAGAGTTAAGTGCAAGTCAAGGACAGATTAGGTAGTGCATAAAGTAAGAGGAAAGAAAAGGAAAAATAACCAACAATTATTCTTGGGATGTTGATATTTCTCGATAGCCAAGCAAAAAACTTTGAGAATTCTATTTACTTAAATGCAAATCCCACCCATATTTATCCCCTATCACTCATGTATTGAAGAACATAAGAACATAATACATAAACTTCTTTCTGTGGTCAACAAGAAACATGGGTTACCCAAGAGGGCAGATAACCAGGGGTCTGGTGGAGGAACCTGGGAAGGAAGAACCTGGGAGAGAAGATTGGGAGCGAGAGCTCAAAGAAATGGAGGAAGAGTGGGGAAGGATGCTAAAAGAGCTTGGCCAGAAAATGGACGAGAGAATAGCTGAAGAGAGCAGGAAGTGAGGACTGCAAGTCTTACCAGCAAGAGCTAAGATACAGAGCTTAGAAGAGGAACTAAAAAAAACTGAAACAGATTAAACAGACAAATGACAGTACAGATATGCCATCAAGAACTTCAATATCCGTCACAGAGAAGGGGACAGAAGGGAGAAAAGGAGCTGTGCCGTATGCAAAGTCCCTATCAGACCCACGTGGGACCAATAAAAAGACGAGGAGCAAACTAAGAACTTATGAGAGATCTGAAGACAATGAAGGAGCTATGGTACATACAGAGACCCTAATAGAGAACTTCGGTGACAAGGAACAGCTTAGCAGGACAGTCCACTGAACATAGAGGCTTCAGCACACACAGGGATTGAAGGCAAGAACGTTTCAATGTAAGGAACTAAAACACCCCAGAGGATGCAAAGGGAGACACAGTGGGAGGATGAAAGAGAGAGGTAAGTTTTTGTCTCCAGGCTCCAAAAAGTTGAAGGGAGAACCTACGATCAAAGAAAACAGGAGGAGAAAAAGGCAATTGAAGGTATTATGAAAGCAATAGGTGAGGGCGACAAGACCCAGGTGACAAATTTTCAGAGAAATGGGTGGTCTGTGAGTGGAAGGAAATAGCCTGTTAAACAAATTTTCAATGCAGAATCAGCTCGAACCAGGATCCTGCAGGAGAAAACACGACTGATGGACAAACTGGAGTAATGTAGAGTGTACCTCAATCGCAACAGAACACAAGAAGAAAGGATGGTACTGAAAGAGAGGGTACAAAGGTGAAAGGAGGAATGAGAGGCAATGATAAAAATGAGCAGAACCCACATCCAAGTGGAAGGGCAAATACATCCTCCAGAAACACCAGCAGAAGGACTCCAGTCACTACATCCCAATGCAACTGAACAATCTAAACAAAAGCCCACACACTGTTCCTTCTGTCCCAACCCCCCACATCACAAAACCCACCCCTACAGCAGCCTCCTATGGGTACTCTGCTCCCACCCTCTCATCACAAACCCCGCCCACACTGCAACCCCCCATAAGCGCCCTCCAGGGCTCCCGCTCTCCCAAACAATATTCTCCCAGGACCAGAGTCATAGAAAAGAAGCCGAAGGTTTGGTACACGAACGCGAATGGAATAATGAACAAATATAAGGAGTGGCATGAAAGAACCAGTGAGAATTCCCTAGACATCATAGCAGTCACAGAAACGAAACTCACTGAGACAATGACAGATGCAATCTTCCCACCAGGATGTCAGATACTGAGGAAAGATAGGAGCACAGTGGGGTGGATGTTTCAAAAAATGCAATTTCTAATAATGATAGAGATCTCCAGTGAATACTAGAAAGGACTGCCCTTCTAGCATCCAGCCTGTTACTGGGTTTCTGTAACAAGTAGTCAGTATCCTGGTCCAATTATCAATTAGAATTTAGTAATATTCAATAGTGCTTCAGGATTACAACTGGTAGACTATTAAGTTTATTAATAACAATAAAGTTGTCTAGGCATACAATATCAAAGTAAATTACAGTAATCAATTGAATATAATATAGGATACAAGTTGCTACACTTCTCTCATGTACAGTAGTATTGTGCTGAAGGTACATATCACATTGTTAGCATTTAATAACATAATACTAATATATATACAAGTAAGTTTGTGTGTATGTGTGTAAGTGCTCTAAGTAGTTCGCTATGTCTCAAGACTCGACTAGACTTAACAAGTGACTGACTAAAAGTCCTCAATTAAAAATTCTTGCCCTACCTGGCAATCAAAAGCTTTTCTTGAACAATAAAGACTGAAAAACCCAACTCATATAACAAGCAACGTGACACAAAATCGGGAAAACAAGGGAGATAATTTTATCGACACAAAAATAAGGGGGAAACATTGCAGACCCTCCACAAAGCCCAAAAAACCCCCCCATACTATGAATCAAATTTTTCAGATTAGAAAATCCCGACTGTGACAATAAAAAGATACAAGTAAAAATTTAGGTCAAAGTCAGTCAGGACCTGGTTTTAAAGGTGTCTTGTGACACAAAAACCTCAGACAACGTCGAAAATCACTTAGTCTAGGTGTTCTGTAAACAGATTAAACAGAACAACAACAAGCAGCAACAGGACGATCTTCTAACAAGGGCAGCAATGGAGAGTAGAGGGAAGCTTTTTGGGAAGAAACGTCAAACAGACAAGAGGCGAGCGCCACCAGCATCTTCCTTTCAGGTGAGGTGTGAGCCCCCCTCCCTGATCATACGATTCTCGGTGGACGCTTGCCCGCAACTACAGAGAAGCCGGAGGGAAAAAAGCAGGCGGTAGTTCATAGTTAGACAATGGGTAGCTACAAAACACTCCGAACAATGACACTGAAAAAATATAAATGTTACACCAAACTAATAAATAAACTAAGCCCAAATAATAATATAAGAATATATTTCGTTTTAGATAATACCCAAAAATATAAGCAATATAAAATTTATGAGGGTAATTACCTTAATAATTGTGACCCTTAGGGGTCCCCAAAGGGGGAAGAGTGGATGCACTGCCAAAAAAAACCCGTGGAGTTTTGAGAAATGGAAGGCAGGGAGAGATTGAAAAAAAAGGATTACATAGTTTTAAGTTCAGTTGGGGAACAAAAGTTAGTCATTGCAGTAATGAAAACCCACCCGGACTGAAAGGGCCAAGGGGGAAATACGAAAAGAACAACAGGGATGGGATACAAGGCTGAGGTAACAAAAAGAGCTCGCTTGAACAAAGCAAAGTACTGGGTTTTTGGCAATTTCAACCAAAGGGAGATCCCTTTTTCCCCCTGGGATCCCCAAAATGAAGAGACAAGATGATGGATGTGGGACTGGAAAACCTCATGCATCAAAATGTCGAGGGGTACTACCAGTGAGAGAGGGAGGGATTTGAACCAGAAAGACTGAAACTGAGCCACTGCGCAGTTCAGACCGTTGAGGATCTATCACATAATTGAGTTGACGACGGACCCTTAAAAAGTGATCCACGTGGTTCTGAGCTTTGATTAGAAAATATTACTGCTACATGTGGAGAGTTGTTACAACAGGAGTTGAACGGGAAAATCAAAGTCATTAAAATGGGGGAGACTACACAGGAAATGAATGAAGAACTTCCTGCGGAGCTTTTCTTAAGTGGGTACAGTATAAGCAAACGAAATGATGGAGGATACGTACAACAAAATGCAAGGAGGCAGAGGAAAGGTTTGTTCCCAAGACGCAACAGAAATTAAATGTTAAGAAACAGAATTAAAGTTAAGAACAGTGAGTCCTTCGTTTACCAGGAGTGTAGGGGGCAAAAACCCAGTGCCTAGTGAATGGAAATAGTACTACTGAAGGCGAAGAGGACCCAGGAAACAGAGAGATTAATCGAAGAACCAGAAAAGGAAACAAGTAATTGCACAGATAAGGTGGATGGCCCAAGGACTACGGAAAAAACGACCATAGTATTGAAAGTCAAGTTCACCCGAAACTTGCTGTACAGCCACATTTCGGAGGAAGGACAACAGTGTTAAAGACCAGGTGATAAGGCCTAAGGAAGGAAGGGCGTGGAAACTCAAAAGTGAAACGATCAAGAGGTATGTGAATAGCTCAACGATGATTTTTTAAAGGGAGTATTTGCAAGTGGAGACAGGTGGAAGGACTCTGGGGAAGACCAGAACATGAGGAAGACACCATACAAGGAATATTCCAACAAGTGAGGGAGGAGGAGACGAGAACGAAGAAGCTGCTATTGACCTTTGATCTACCTCAAAAAAGGCAATGGGACTTGACTTGACATCTCCACATGGGTACTTAGAGAGGGAAGCAGAAACGCTGTCGTGGCCTGTAAAACCCCAATCTTCATAAAACTCAATCACTTATAACTGGGGCAACTAACCAGATGGGAAGTCGAAGAAACTCTATGGATCAGAAAAAGATGGGCCTGTGAATGGTAGAATTGGATTGGACGAAGTTCAATTAATAAAAGGATGGAGCAGCAAGGAGGAGGAAAATAAAAGCAACTAGGAAACTTTCTGTAAAAAATGAAGATGGATGGAAGCAGAGATTAAGAAATGGGTAAATAATGAACTGAAGTGCAGAAAGCAAGATACAAGCCCTAGGAAGATGAAGTAAATAAGTACAATATGTGAAGAGAGAGTTACAGGGACAGTGCCCAAGACCGGGGACATGACATTTTAAAGCAGGTGCTCCCTGATTAATAAATGGTTCCAAAAGTAAGGTGGTGGGCAAAAGAGTCATGTGTTTCACACTATGGCTTATGAGGCCCACAAGCAAGGCCAAGGAAATGAACGGGGGTTTTAAATGTTGGCTCGCTGTGACAGCGTGTAATTGAGGTGGTATTCCAGGATGAGAAGATTAGCACAATCCCAGCAGACTCATGACCACGGCCACGAAAGTATAGACAATAATTAAGGGAAAGGGAGACCAATCAGCTATGTACAAATTGACCCTGAGATACAGAGGAAGGCATTTTTGTGAAATGGAAGATGACCCCCGAGAGGAGGGAGACGGTCAGCCTTTATACATTTGGTTTCAGATAAGCGACGGGGGAGGACTCATAGAAGTCCAAGCAGAAAGTAAAAACACAAATAGATTGGTTTGAATACTCATTCAAAGAAATTAGTTCGAGAAGGCATGACTGAGATATTAATTCATTTTCAGAAAGTGGAGCGGGGGGGGGGAAGATGATGGAGGTGACTACTGGAAAATGTCATGCATTAGCACGTTAGGTCCCACTACCAATGAGGAGAGAACAGAAGACAAACCAGCAAGACTGGACCTAGTATTCACCTTGAAGTATAGCGCAGAGATATTGAGGAACATAACATTGTTGGAAGTTGACCACATGGTCCTGCCTGAGCTTTTGAAGAGCATATTAGAGGTACTAATGGAGAGGGAAGCAGGAGGGGAAGAGCAGAGGGGAAGCCACACAACAAGAGGGGGAGAGACGACTACACAGGCTTGAGGAACTTCTGCACAAGGGTTCAGTGTGGGACAGAGTACTGGCTGGGGAATCTGTTAATTGAGTTTGAAGGAATATGTGACCAATAATATGGAAAGGCAGGCAGAACGAGCCCTTGGTTTCACCCAGATGGTGTTCTTGTTCTGCCAGACCAGAGCGTTGGTGAGTTTGTTTTGAGATGGGTAAGGGAAGTAGGTGGGTAAGGATAGAAATTTTTGGGATAAAGGGGTGGGCGTGGCGCGGGGTAGAGAGAGGGTAGGATATTAATGAAAAGGTAATGGCCCCCCAACCACTTTGGTTGTATTTGGTATTTAAAAAGTTGTTCGTGAAACATGATATAAGAATTCCTTTTAAGAGGTATTAAGACTTACCCATCAGAGTCACATAGATATTGAATCTGAAATTGGTTGTGGCTAAGTATACAGTTTGCATATTTTTTTTTTTTTTTTTTTTATTTTTTTTTTTTTTTTTTTTTTTTTTTTTTTTTTTTTTTTTTTTTTTTTTTTTTTGTTTTTTTGTTTGGATTGCACAATGGATATTTATGCGACAATGTAGGCAATAATTTTTCTGGCCAGTTTGATAGAATATTACAGTCACAATGGCTTTCTTTATCAGGTGGGTGTCCATCATTAGTAAAATAGCATATTTTTACTTTGGAGTGTTTATTATATACGGATTTTCTCCCTTATTTGGGGGGGGCGGGCTGGCGATTGATTTTCTCAGTATACATAGAAGGGTTCTGGTGTTACCCCAATCTTCTTCATCGGGAGGTTTGCTCAAATATCTGGGTCGTGGTAATCACTTTATGTATAAAACGACGCCACTCCCCCCCTCTGTGGGAAAGTCATTCTTTGAATTGGCTCACCTGTGAGGGAAGGTGTATTGATTATATAATCCCGTCGGTTAATTTACCACTTGTTTAGGAAATGTTCTCTATCTGAGCATGTTATAGTTCTTGCCAGAGTTTAGATGTTGTTTTCTTTTTTGAGCCCCGTGGTCAAGGCCGTACCTTTTATGGCAGTAATATCTTCGTTTTTGTATGTATGTAAATCTGCCATTTAAACGCTGTCTTTCCTCCTGGTATCGGTATTATTGAAGCGTCAGCTCTATTCTGGGACCATTTTGTAACCGTTTGCATGTTGGTCTTTGTTGTTATTTGGGTTAAATGGACATTGGGACAACAAGGTAATCGAGTTATAGTTCGTATTTATTAAATTTTTTATACAGATGTTTTTTGACCATCATGTTGAGGGGCTTGAATGAACGGAAAGTGACTGCCCCTAAGACGGCTGTTGGGCTTTGTTGGATCTTTTAGTAGTTACATGAGTGATGTTTGAGTGGAGCCTGCCTTCTATTTCATATCCCAAATAATTCTTGTTTAGGGTTTCTAATGGCTACTGGTGTTCCCTCTGATGGGAGATACCCCTTTATCTTCATTGTTGATGCAAAACACTCCTTCGTGCTCTAAACAAGGGACCCTTGTCTGGATTAGTCGTTAATTCTCCATTTCTTTTCCCAATTTGATGTGCGACGAAGTTCAATATTCTTTTTTTCTATGACTCTCTCATACTTGTATTTTCCTGTTACCGGACCGTTGATGAGACAACAGGAATAAAACACCATCTGCAAACCTGTGTCACAATTGGTATCTTTTTAACTCTGGTTGAGGAAGTGTCATTCACATAAATGTTGAACTGTAGTGAAAGATGAGACAAGAACTTGTGGACGACAGCAGCTGTCGGTATAAAAGGCTCTGCCGTCATGCTTGATAAGGTGGGATTGATTTTTCTTTGAGTAAGTATTTTATATTCCTCTGAGAAAAGTCCAGTTTGGGTCTGGTTAGTAGGTACAATTGAGTTTATATATTTAAGGCCATCATGCCATAAGGTATTCAAAAGCTTTTATGAAAATCTCTGCGTGGCAATTTGGGCCAGATGGCCTGCTGTTTTTTCTAGACTCGCTACAGTATCGAAAAATAACTTTTAATGCATAATGGTACCTTATGTGTTTTCTAAAGCCTAATTGTTTTTCAGTAAAAAAAGGTGATTAAACTCCAATATAGTTTGTTCAATCTGTTGGAAATGACCTTTCAAGAACTTTTTTGCCAGTGACTTCAAAGTAATAGATATAGGTCTATAGTTCCCTGGTTGGTGGATGTCTTTATTGGGCTGACCAAGAAGTAAGATCATCCTAGCCGTCTTAAAATCCACTGGAAAATGTCCTGAGGCCAAAGATGGCATTTAAAGATATTTTCCAAAGACTGTTTACAAAGTTCGGGGTAGGGAACTTTATGTGTTTCATTGTTTAGTCCCGAGTGGCCTGGGGGCTCTATTCGCTTCTTCCAATAACCTGACTATATCTTGTAATGTTATTGGTCTTCTTGTAAGCGGGTGGGTAGCTTCATGAGTTGTTGTGAAGTATCGATGGATACGGTGTGGGTTTTGGTGTTTGTAGATATCCCTTGTTCTCTTCTCTCCTTTTAATTTACCAACTGATATTGATTATGTTAATTGACGACTGTTATTGTGGGAGAGAATGGTCTCCCATACATAAACACAGATAAGTAGCCTGGTCCTGGTGGATCATCAAGTTTAATTCAACATATTCTTCATCCTCATCAAGTGTAGGTTAATAGTAATTTGTTAGTGAGGTTCCTTGTGCTTTGCCCCTAAAAGTTTGTTCGGGATCCTGACTCCTAAATTTTTGCTGGTTCCACGTTTATTTTGATTAGCTTGAAGAACTTGAAATTTCCATATGTATCGTTTGTGTTGACTAATCATGTTAATATTAAAATTCATGCCTTAATTCGGTCTGCAGTGTAGCTACTGTGGTGGTAGTGTCGTGTAAGATGCCTTCGACATTCGCTTGAAATTTCTTTAAATTGTCTTAATTTCCCTTGTTTAGGTTTTATTGTTGGTTATTTCTTTGTGGAAGCTAATTGACAAGTTGCATGAGTAGGCTTGCATTTTTCGATTATGCAGGGAACCTGCATTTTGCATCATTCAATTGCACTGAAAGGTAGTTTTTACAAATGACACACATTTCATCGTCACCCAGATAGATAATGCCCGAAGGGGTCAAATCCTAGGTGTTTTAAGTTTGGGTTTAGGTGTTACAGGTATTCTAAATGGAGAAGTTTGTAGTTGTATTATATCAGGATTGGTCAGATCCTACGTTTTCCACCAGCGAGATATACGACGTGTAAGATGTACAGGCTCTGTTTGGTCAGTTCTAATATCTGGTTGTCCCTGGATTTGAGGTCCAATGTACGATTTAAAAGAATGGGCCTTGAAAATGTCAAGTTTCTATGCTGGCATGATGGTAAATGTTGTTTTCCTTTTAAGTCAACCAGTGGAATACCAGCTCCACAGTTGAAGTGGGCAGCGGTGATGAGCATAAAATCTCCCGCTAGAATTGTGGCGAATATTTCTGCTTAATATCCTATGTAGAGGGTAATTGACTCGATCATATTTGTTGTAGAGGCGTAGAGGAGAAGCCCAAAATTAAATGTGGTGCGGAGAATGGAAAGAAGTATAGGAGGTAAGAACCCAGGAGATTAAAGGAGAGTAAGTTAGTCAAAGAGCCTGAAATGAATATGACACAGGTATGGAGGGGGGTCGCGAGGCCCAACCTGTCAATACGAAATGACATAGCAGCGGATAGCCATAATTCTGAGCCAAAGCCAGTTGAACTATAACATCAGGAGGGGTATTAACACCAATGAAAGGACCAGGTAGTTCAGGCTAAAGAAAGGGAGGGGGGATCACATGAATTGAAATGACCGCAGAAGTATGTGAGGGAGATCAACATCGAGAGATTTAAACAAGTGTTGCAAAGTGCAGACAGAAAGGACTTCCTGAAACATGGAGGGCTGGGGGTACTCCAACCCAGTGCATTAGACATATTTCAACCAAAGGAAGAGGTGACGGGGCTGTTAAGCGAACTACGTTTACCCGTAATAGGCAAGGGGCAGGATAAACATTTCTACCTGGGTCCTAATGTTAGGGAGCAAGGCAATCATGTGTACACTATCAAAAATCTTCAGCAATCTATTAAAAGTGCACAGCTCCTGTAGGTGTTACTGAAAAGTTAAAGACAGCATTCTGGTAGTCCAATTATGAAATAAGGTGTAGAAGACACACACATGAATACAACTTACCTGTCATGTCCGTATCATACATCATATTTGGTTGATATAAATTAGGATCCATTTATACTTTGATAATTAATAGGAATTTGGGAGAATTTATTAATACATTGGATTATATAAGTTGTCGGAAGTATTGGGAAAGATTAGTGTCTTGTGCGGTATAAGAAGGACCTGGTGGCTAGTTGGGTCCAGCGGGCCTGCTGCAGTGGGATTCTGGTCGGTTGAAATCACGCGTAAGCGGGTTGGATGGGTTGATGGGTGGGGAGGGGGTGGGGAGGGCGTGTCCCGGGGGTCTGGAAGGCGTGGGTGGCTGCTCGGCGTGGGGTCCGTGGTCTTAGGGGTGGTGTGGATCGATTGCGAGAGGTTGGGGATGGTGGAGCGGATAATAGGGGGCGTGTGTTTGTGTTGTGTGAGTGTGTGTGTGTGTGTGTGTGTGAGTAGGGTTGTGTTGTGTGTTGTGTGTGTGAGTGTGTGTGTTGTGTGTGTGTGCTGTTTTTTTTGTGTGTGCTTTGTGTGGTGTGTGTGTATGTGGGTGTGTGTGTGTGTTGTGTGGTGTGTGTGTGTGTGGTGTGTGGTTGTGTGTGATCGTGTGTGTGTGTGTGTGAGTTGAGTCATGAGTGTGTGTGTGTGTTGTGTGTTGTGAGAGTGAGTGTGAGTATATATTATTTATATATATTATATATATTTATATATATGTATATATATATATATATATATATATATTATATATATATTATTATATATATATATATTTATATATATATATATTATATATAAATGTATATATATAATTTATATATATATATATATATATATTATATATATATATATAAATATATAGTATATAAAATTTATAGATATATTATATATATACTATATATTAATATATTATATTTATATATATATATATATATATATATATATATTATTATATTTATATATATATGTATATATATATATATATATAAATATATTTATTATATATATATATTATATATATTTATTTATATATATATATTATATATATATTTATCTTATATATGCTATAAGATCACTGGAAACAGCGTGAATTCTGAATATGCAAAACAAATCCACTACCCTGTTGAAAGAAAGAATAATATGCGTTCCAAGCGCTTTGTGACTATTACATTATCAAGGAACAAATGTTATAACAGTTGAATAGTACGTAAATCGCTTGGATTTTTCTATAATCTTTACCGGGTTGTTTCTGCATATATATGTTTATATTTTATATTTTATATATATTATAATATTATATTATATTATATATATATTTATATCTATATTTATTTATAATATATATATTATTATTTACATATATATATATATATACATATATATATAAATATATATATGTAATATAATTTTATATATATATATATATTATATATATATAATATATATATATAGTTATATCATATTATATATTTTCTATATATTATATATATATATAAATATATTTATATATATATTATATATATATTTTCGGGCCCCCGAATGTGGCCAAAAACTGGTCATTTAGCAAAAGACACTCATTTGTAATTATCGTCCTTTCTGAAATATTTCTCTTATACGTTTTAAAGAAGATATAATTTTTTTCATTGTATTGTTAATGTAAAATATTTTTAATTTTTGCACCTAAAAGTATTTTAGGAAAACTTACCTATCCTTATGTATAACAAGAGCTATTTTAATTTTAGCCTAACCCAACTAATATTATTTTAGATTTGTTTGCAGTAATTTAATACTAAACAACACACAGTGAAATATTATTTTTTTTTCATTCGGTTCAGAATGATTTTGACGAAAATTATTGATACGCAAATTTTCCTCGTGTCGTTATGGCAAGATGAACATTGCTATTAAGCCAAGATCTCGCCAAGTCTGCTTGGGGCACGACCATATTTTATATTTATATATATATATATATATATATATTTATTTATATTTTTATATATATATATATATATTTATATATATATATATATTTACATTTATATATATATCAATCCACTGATCTTGGCTGAAGGAAGACTCGAAACCTACGTATCCTTAGGACAAGGTACGCAGTGCTTACCAAATCTACCCACACTGGACCAATACCTTGGCGTGTAGCCAAGAAGTACACGTTTGATCCAAGGCAGCCAGCTTTAAGGTGAGAAGGTACTTTACAGCTTTTCATCTCATTCCCCTGCAATGATCAGCCTTATAAGGAGATTTGAAATGCCAAAGAATTCGCGAGAGCTGCGTAAAAGTAAGCCGTCTCCCTTGAAAAGCTGGTGCTTGGATCAAAACGTTGTAGCTCATGCTAACGCCAAGGTATTGGTTCCAGTGTGGGTAGATTGGTAACGCACTGGTACCTTGTCCTAAGGTTCGTTAGGTTCGAGTCTCCTTCAGCCAGAGATCAGTGTTTGTTTTATTTTCGCATGCTCTCGCGAAATTCCTTGCATATATATATATATTTATATTATATTTAGTATTTTATTAAATTAATATTTATATATATATTTAATATGTGTGTGTGTGAGTGTGTTGTGTGTGTGTGTGTGTGTGTGTGGGGTGTTTGTTGTGTGTGTGTGGGGCTGTTGTGCCATGTGTGTGTGTGTGTGTAGTGTGTGTACTCAACGTAATTCACCCGATTGTGGTTGCAGGGGGTTCGAGACTCCGTCCTGGGCCCCGCCTCTTCACGACGTTACTAGTCCTCTCTCCCCCTGCTCCATGAGCTTTATCATATCCTAGTCGTAATAAAACTATGTTATGTTCCTGCCTCCTCTACATTCGCTTGCCCAGATGTTTCCACTTCCTAACTACTCTATGACTGAAGAAATATTCCTAGCATCCCTTTGTCTCTCTGAATCTTCAGCTTCATCTTGTGGGACACCCTTGTTTCTTGTGGTCCACATCTCTGGACATTCCTGCTCTGTCCACCTTATTCCACGCAGTTATTTTGTATGTCGTTTATCATATTTTCCCTGACTCTCCTGTCCTTCCAGTGTTGTGTGTGTGTGTGTGTGATAGGTGTATGTGTCGTGTGTGTGTAGTGTGTTGTGTAGTGTGTGTCCGTGTGTGTTACTCACCTAATTGTACTTCACCTAATTGTGTTTGCAGGGGTCGAGGACTCAGTCCTGGCCCGCCTACTTCACTGATGCTACTGGATCATCTTCTCTTGCTTCCTGAGCTTTGTCTTACCCTCTTCTTAAAACTTGTATGGTTCCTGCCTCCCACTTAGTTACTTGCTATGCTTTTCCACTTGCTGACAAACTCTATGACTGTAGAAATATTCCTAACGTCCCTGTGATCTAGTCTGAGTATTCTGCTTCCAGTTGTGACCCCTTTGTCCCTGTGTCCCCTCTCTGGAACAATCCTATCTCTTGTTCCACATTGTCTATTCCCGCAGTATCTTGTATGTCGTTATCATGTCTCCCTGACCTGCTGTTCCTCCTAGTTGTCGTTCAGTTCCGATTTCCCTTAACCTTTCCTCGTACGACTTTCCTAGAGCTCTGGGGACTAGCCTTGTTGCAAACCTTGTACTTTCTTCTTACTTCTTGACCTACGTGCCTTTGACCAGTGTGTGGGTTCCAGACTGGGTGTGCTGCATACTCCAGTATGGGCGCCCCCTAACACTACACAGTTTTTGTACTGTGTCTTTGAACGATTCCTTATTAAGGTATTTCGGAACGCTATTCTCGGTTTGCCAGGCGCCCGTATGTGACTGCAGCGGTTAGTTGGTTGAATGTGTTTGCCTCCGGTGATCGGTGCTCGGCTGGTATGGTCACCCCAAGGTCTTTCTCCTGTGTTGAGGTTCGGTAGTCTTTGTCCAACCTAGCCTATACTCTGTCTGCGGTTCCTTCTTTGCCCCCCCCCCTCCCCAATCTTCATGACTTTGCCATTGGCTTGGATTGATTCTAGAAGCCAGGTACTTGGACCCACATGTCCAGGGGAGGGGGGGGGCCCTCTTCCAGTCTCTTTGCAGTCATGCCTCATCCTCGTCGTTTTAATTCTTCCTCATCAACGGTCACGTCATCTGCGAACAGGGAAACTTCCAGAGTCTATGTCCTTCCATCAGGTCGTTCCACATATATCAAAAATAGCACTGGTCCTAGAACTGACCCCGTGGGACCCACAGCTACTCGTAACAGGCGCCCACTGTGATACCTCTTCACGTACCATGACTCGTTGCTGCCTCCCTGTCAACGGTATTCCCTTATCCATTGAGTTGCCTTCCTTTTTAGTGTCGCCTGTCCTCAGCTGTTGCACTTTATTCTCTTGTGGGGGAACTGTGTTCAAAGGCCTTCCTGCAGTCTAGGGGGAAAAACCGCACATTACCCTAACCCTCTTATCGTGTCTTACTTCTGTTACCTTGTCAAATAAAATGCTGGAGGTTTTATGTGTTTGATACAAGATTTGCCTTCCATGAACCCATGCTGATTTTCATTTATCAATCTTGTTCCTTTCCAGGTGTTCGCCACTTCTCTCCTGATAATTCTTTCCATGACTTTGCACTCGATTCCAGGGTCAGAGACACAGGTCTGTAGTTTAGTGCCTCGTTTCTGTTTCCTTTCTTTATTTTGGGGACTACATTAAGCTGTCTTCCATTTCTCAGGTAGTTGCCCCAGTTTCAAGGGTATGTTGTGTTGTTGAAGATTGTTTTTGGTTAGAGGCTCACACAGCATATCTGCTCCATCTCTAAGGACCCATGGGGGAGTAGGGAGATGTTGTCCGGTCCATCGCCTTTGAGGTGTATCAAGGTCACTTAAGAGCTTCTTACCTCCTTCCTCTGTTGATCGTATGTCACACAAACACTTGTTGGTATAATTCCCTCTTTGATGTTCCCTTATGTTCTGTTTTTCACACAGACCTTCCTGTTTTTACTGTTAAAAACTCCCTTTAAATCTCCTGTTTCAGCCTCCTAACATTACTCCTGATCATTTCTTGTGAGTTTCCACCTTCTGTCCTTAATCTGAGTTCACTGGTCTTTGACTGTTGTCTTCCTCCTGTTGTGGCTATACATACAGTTTTGGGTCAGTCTTGATTATGATGCTAAGTCATTTTCATTACTGTCGCTGGGACCTCCCTCCTTACCTGTGCGTACTCATTCCTGGCTCTGCGACGATCTCCCTATTTCGTGTGTCTCTGCCTTCTGTACTTTTTCCATTCTTATTGCACTTTGTTTTTGCCTCCTTACACGTCGGTGTGAACCAGGGGCTGTTCTGGTCTTCCCGTTGTTACTGTTGCCTTGGGAATGATACCTTCCACTGCCTCCCTGCATTTTTGTTGCTACATATTTCCATCCATTTCTTTACTGGCTTTCTGCAGTTCTCTCTCCCCCACTGGACCTCCCGCAGGAAGTTCTTCAACCCTATGTTTAGTCCCCTCCTTTTATAGTCAGGTTTTTCCCATTCTACTCCTGTTATTCTCTCCACTTGCAGCTTTTTACTATGTATTCATATGCACTGAACCACGTGGTCGCTAGCTCCTAGGAGGACTCTCATATTGATGCTGTCCTAATGTCTGGCTGACCCGGCTGGTGACACAATGGTCCAATCTGCTAGTTCATCCTCACTCTCCTCTGGTAGTGTCCTTAACATGTTGGTCGCATGAGGTTTTCCAGCACCACGTCCAACATCCTGGTCTCCATGTTTCGGGACCCCCCTTGTGGCCTCCAGGTTTCCAGTCAATCTCCCTGTGGTTGAAATCCCCCATAACCAGCAACTTTGCTGTTGTGGAGTGAGCTCTTCTTGCACCTCAAAACAAAGTGTCCGTCCACATTGCTCTGTTGCTTCTTCTTATTCCTCTCGTGGCCTCCTGAAGTCTGTGGTGGATTATAATAACTGCAATGACCCACTTTGTTGTGTTGTTCCCCTGATGATGTTGTACCTGCGATGTAGTCTCTTTCTCCCGTCTCATCTATTCTTCAATTTTTCTCGAATTTCCATCTGTTTTTTACAGAGCAGAGCTACCCTCCTCCCCCCCTGCCCTTCTATCTTTCCTCATGATCTGGTATTCCTGGTGGGAAGATTGCATCTGTTATTGTCGCCATGAGTTTGTTTTCTGTAAACACATCTGACTGCTTATGATGTCTGGGGACATTCTCCATTGATTCTTTCTGCCATTCCTCAGTTTATGTCGTTAATCCATCTGCATTTGTTGTACAAAACCTTTCACTTCGTTCTAATACTGTAAACTGTGGCTGTGGGGTGGTGGAAACAGAGGGATCGTGTGTGATGGTTGGTTTGGATTGTCAGTTGCTTGGGAGGTGTTCGTGGCTCTGGAGTATCTTCTGCAGATGTTCTGGTGGGGGGGGTTTGTTGCGGCTGGTCCCTTCCATTTGATTCCGGGGTTTATCGCTCTCCTTTTATTTCTCCATTTCTCCTTTCGTTTTTGAACTCTCTCTTTCATTGTCTTCCCTTCGTCCTTGTGTTCTGTCTCGGTCGACGGTACACACTCCGGTACATCCTGCTTGCCTCTCAGCGTGTTTCTCCTGGCAGGTCATGGTTCCGGGTTGATTCCTGCTTTGAAAATTTACCTTTGACTCCTATGGGAGGCCGATTCCTTTTCTTTTGTGAACCACCCAATTCTCCGGAAAATTTGCCAACCTGGTCATGCCCCCTCGCCTAATCACCTTCATGATGTCCTTCAATCGCTTTTTTCTCTCCTGCTTTCTTTCATCACGTTTCCCCTTAGCTTCGTCTACCATAGACAAACACGGATCTCTCCCTTTCCACTCCCACTGTCACTCCCATTGCATCCTCTGATGTGTTTTAGTTCCTTACCGTGGATGTGTTTCCTTCCTTCAGTCCCTTCCCTTCGTTATGGCCCCTTGCCTCTTTGGTTTTATCCTTCCTGCTCACTGACTCCCTGGCCCCCACCAGGTATCTGGTAAGGTCCTTGCACATGTCGAGTTCCTTCGATGTCTTTTCCAACCTCTCTTTCTGTCCTGAGATTGCTTCCTCTCTTTGTTTTGGCCCCATGTGGGGGGTTTGACAGGACCTCTGCATACAGTTTAGATTCATGCTTTCCTTCGGACCTGTTGTCTGTGTTTCGATGTAGCCATTGCCGAATGCTTACTTCTGTAATATTCTTTGTCTCTGTTGCTGTTTCAGATGTCTCAGTCCTCTTCTAATTCTTCTATCTTGATTTCTGCTTATGGGCCTGTTGCTTCCACCTTCTGCATTCTGCTGCTAAACTCTCTTCCATCTTCCCTTTCCAGCTCACTCTAGTCTCTTCCTTCCTTGGGCGGTATTATTTTATTTATTCACACCCTAAAGTATGTGGAGGGGCTGGAGATTTCTATCTTAAGGGATATATTAACTTCGACCTCATTTATTGTGTGTGTGTGTGTGTGTGTGTGTGTGTGTGTGTTTGTTGTGGATTATGGCTAAGTTCTATGTTATTTCAGGGTAGGTATGCAATATTTCACAAACTAGAGCCAATGTGAAAAAACCTACTGCCATTTTCGATTTCAGAAACACCAAAATACCCTGAATACCTTCAAATATCTTTGAAAATTGTTTTTTTAACCTGTGTTATCTATGGGGAAATTCTGTGAGAGATTTCAGTGCACAAATGCAATGCAAATTCTTTTTGTCGTTATACTGGTTCTCATATCTTTTTACCCCATTTTCTAAAATTATTTGATTCTCCTTTCCCCATTTGTGTTTCTCTAAAGCCAGTACCTCACAAATCGTATTGGAACATTATGTTCCAATTTTATATAGGTTTACGACGAGAATGTTTAGTTGCCTTTGCAACTTGTGGGTTGGTTGTGAGTTACTCCAGTATTATTTTATTATTCAGCACCCTTAAACAGGTGTGTTGGAGGGGCTGGGTGTTTTTCTATCTTAAGGGATATATTAACTGCGACCTAATTTATGTAACTAGTACCTGATATTTCTTCTGCTTTTATTCTTGGAGATATTTTGATTCGCAACACAAGGAAAGTGTGAAGCAGACCAAGCCAGGAACTAGAAAGCTATATCACTTGATCCTGTGTATTTAGACTGATTCTGGGAGGGAGGGGAAAAAAATGCCCTTAACTGGAATGAGATGGTGCTAGGATGAGTGCAGGTGAGAAGTTAGACGTTGAGCATAATTAAAAATAAAGAGCTAGTTACAGGAGCAATTTCGTTTTCGAACTGTAGGAAAAATAAATAATTCGTTTTAACATTACCACGTTTTAAACATTCGACTTTCATTTTATTAGCATAACTTTGTGAGGACAATGACAGATGCCAATCTTCCCACCAGGGATGTCGATACTGAGGTGTAAAGTTAGGAGCCCACGTTGGGGTGGAGATGTTCAAAAAATGCAATTTCTCAATAAAGATAGTGATTCCAAGTCCGAATACTAGATGGACTGCCTTCTCCCAAGATCAGCATGTTACTGGGTTTCTCTAAATCATAGAGTCAGTATCCTGGTCCAATTATCTATTTTAGAATTTAGTGATATTCAATTGTGATTAGGATTACAACTGGTACATTATATGATATAAAGTTTAATTAAATAATCATTTAATAAGTGGTTAGGCATACAATTCAATGTTAACATTACAGTAACAATTGAATATATTAATATATGGATACAGTTGCTAACTTCTCTCATGTACGTAGTATTGTGCTGAAGGTAACATCTCACATTGATTTAGCATTTTAATAACATAATACTCTAATATATTTACAAGTTAAGGAAGTTGTGTCTGTATGTGTGTGTAACGTGCTTAAGTAGTTCGCTATGTCTCAAGACTCGACTTTGACTTAACAATGTGACTGAATAAAGTCCTCACACCTATAATATCTTCTTGCCCTACCTGGGCATTCAGACAGCTTTCTTGAACAATAAATTGACGGATAGCCGAACATCAGTTTAACAAGCAACAGTGACACAGAATCAGGTACATGGTGTTAATTTTATCGACACTATGGTGATAGGGAACCATTTGGCAGATCTCCACCAAAAGTCACAAACTCCCCATACTAATGAAATCTTTTGTTTCAAGCGTAGAAAAAATCCCGACTGATGAACCATACACAGGTTACCTGTAACAAATTAGGTCAGAAAGCCTACCAGCTCTGGACCTCGAGTTTCTCTATTGTGTCTAGTGACACACAACCTCAGACAACGTCGAAAAAATTCACTTTGGTCTAGGCTGTTCGTGAAACAGAGTTTATACAGAACCAACAACAAGACGCAAACAGTGTCGATCTTTTTTCTTTTTTAAAACATAAAAGGGACAGAATATGGAGATGTAGATGAGGAAAAGTTCTGGTTGGAAGTGAAACGTTAAAACAACAAGAGAATCGAGTGCGAGCGCAGCCAGGCAGTCTCTCTTCAGGTGAGGTTCTGTGAGCACCCCTCCCCTGATCATACGATTTCTCGGTGGACTGCTGCTGCCAGCAAATTACAGAGATGAAGAAGCCGGGCAGGGGGAAAAACAAGCAGAGCATGGTATTTTCGTAGTTAGACAATGGGACGTCAGCTACTTAACTCTCTCGAACAATGGAGCACTGAATAATATTAAATGTTACATCTACCTAAATTAATATAACTAAGTCAAATAATTATATTATTAAAGACAATATATTTTTGATTTAGATAATACACAAATATAAGAAAATATAAAATAAAATTATAAAATTTTTTTTTTGTATGGGTAATATTTATACCTTAATAATACATTGGACCAATTAAGGGTATGCATTAGGGGAAGAATTGGATGCACCTGCTCATTAAAAAACGAGGGAGGAATTTGAGGGGAGGGGAAAGGAAGGCGGCATGGACGGAAATTGAAAGAAATGGATTACATAGGATCACAGTTCAGTCTGGGAACATAAGGTTAGTCATTGCAGTAATGTTTGTAATAACCACCACAGGACTGTAAAGGGGCCAAGAGGGGATTCCGAATGAACACACAGAGTGATGGTGGATACAATGGCTGAGGAGGGTAACATGAAGAGCTCGCTTGAACAAGCAAAGAGTTACTGGTTATTGGCATTTCAAGCCAAAGGGCGATCCCTTTCTCCACATTGGGATCCCGAAACATGAAGAGACCAGATGAGGGATGTGGTACTGGAATACCTCATGCATCAACATGTCGAGAGATACTACCAGTGAGAGAGGGAGGGATTTGAACCAGAAAGACTGAAACTGAGCCACTGCGCAGTTCAGACCGTTGAGGATCTATCACATAATTGAGTTGACGACGGACCCTTAAAAAGTGATCCACGTGGTTCTGAGCTTTGATTAGAAAATATTACTGCTACATGTGGAGAGTTGTTACAACAGGAGTTGAACGGGAAAATCAAAGTCATTAAAATGGGGGAGACTACACAGGAAATGAATGAAGAACTTCCTGCGGAGCTTTTCTTAAGTGGGTACAGTATAAGCAAACGAAATGATGGAGGATACGTACAACAAAATGCAAGGAGGCAGAGGAAAGGTTTGTTCCCAAGACGCAACAGAAATTAAATGTTAAGAAACAGAATTAAAGTTAAGAACAGTGAGTCCTTCGTTTACCAGGAGTGTAGGGGGCAAAAACCCAGTGCCTAGTGAATGGAAATAGTACTACTGAAGGCGAAGAGGACCCAGGAAACAGAGAGATTAATCGAAGAACCAGAAAAGGAAACAAGTAATTGCACAGATAAGGTGGATGGCCCAAGGACTACGGAAAAAACGACCATAGTATTGAAAGTCAAGTTCACCCGAAACTTGCTGTACAGCCACATTTCGGAGGAAGGACAACAGTGTTAAAGACCAGGTGATAAGGCCTAAGGAAGGAAGGGCGTGGAAACTCAAAAGTGAAACGATCAAGAGGTATGTGAATAGCTCAACGATGATTTTTTAAAGGGAGTATTTGCAAGTGGAGACAGGTGGAAGGACTCTGGGGAAGACCAGAACATGAGGAAGACACCATACAAGGAATATTCCAACAAGTGAGGGAGGAGGAGACGAGAACGAAGAAGCTGCTATTGACCTTTGATCTACCTCAAAAAAGGCAATGGGACTTGACTTGACATCTCCACATGGGTACTTAGAGAGGGAAGCAGAAACGCTGTCGTGGCCTGTAAAACCCCAATCTTCATAAAACTCAATCACTTATAACTGGGGCAACTAACCAGATGGGAAGTCGAAGAAACTCTATGGATCAGAAAAAGATGGGCCTGTGAATGGTAGAATTGGATTGGACGAAGTTCAATTAATAAAAGGATGGAGCAGCAAGGAGGAGGAAAATAAAAGCAACTAGGAAACTTTCTGTAAAAAATGAAGATGGATGGAAGCAGAGATTAAGAAATGGGTAAATAATGAACTGAAGTGCAGAAAGCAAGATACAAGCCCTAGGAAGATGAAGTAAATAAGTACAATATGTGAAGAGAGAGTTACAGGGACAGTGCCCAAGACCGGGGACATGACATTTTAAAGCAGGTGCTCCCTGATTAATAAATGGTTCCAAAAGTAAGGTGGTGGGCAAAAGAGTCATGTGTTTCACACTATGGCTTATGAGGCCCACAAGCAAGGCCAAGGAAATGAACGGGGGTTTTAAATGTTGGCTCGCTGTGACAGCGTGTAATTGAGGTGGTATTCCAGGATGAGAAGATTAGCACAATCCCAGCAGACTCATGACCACGGCCACGAAAGTATAGACAATAATTAAGGGAAAGGGAGACCAATCAGCTATGTACAAATTGACCCTGAGATACAGAGGAAGGCATTTTTGTGAAATGGAAGATGACCCCCGAGAGGAGGGAGACGGTCAGCCTTTATACATTTGGTTTCAGATAAGCGACGGGGGAGGACTCATAGAAGTCCAAGCAGAAAGTAAAAACACAAATAGATTGGTTTGAATACTCATTCAAAGAAATTAGTTCGAGAAGGCATGACTGAGATATTAATTCATTTTCAGAAAGTGGAGCGGGGGGGGGGAAGATGATGGAGGTGACTACTGGAAAATGTCATGCATTAGCACGTTAGGTCCCACTACCAATGAGGAGAGAACAGAAGACAAACCAGCAAGACTGGACCTAGTATTCACCTTGAAGTATAGCGCAGAGATATTGAGGAACATAACATTGTTGGAAGTTGACCACATGGTCCTGCCTGAGCTTTTGAAGAGCATATTAGAGGTACTAATGGAGAGGGAAGCAGGAGGGGAAGAGCAGAGGGGAAGCCACACAACAAGAGGGGGAGAGACGACTACACAGGCTTGAGGAACTTCTGCACAAGGGTTCAGTGTGGGACAGAGTACTGGCTGGGGAATCTGTTAATTGAGTTTGAAGGAATATGTGACCAATAATATGGAAAGGCAGGCAGAACGAGCCCTTGGTTTCACCCAGATGGTGTTCTTGTTCTGCCAGACCAGAGCGTTGGTGAGTTTGTTTTGAGATGGGTAAGGGAAGTAGGTGGGTAAGGATAGAAATTTTTGGGATAAAGGGGTGGGCGTGGCGCGGGGTAGAGAGAGGGTAGGATATTAATGAAAAGGTAATGGCCCCCCAACCACTTTGGTTGTATTTGGTATTTAAAAAGTTGTTCGTGAAACATGATATAAGAATTCCTTTTAAGAGGTATTAAGACTTACCCATCAGAGTCACATAGATATTGAATCTGAAATTGGTTGTGGCTAAGTATACAGTTTGCATATTTTTTTTTTTTTTTTTTTTATTTTTTTTTTTTTTTTTTTTTTTTTTTTTTTTTTTTTTTTTTTTTTTTTTTTTTTGTTTTTTTGTTTGGATTGCACAATGGATATTTATGCGACAATGTAGGCAATAATTTTTCTGGCCAGTTTGATAGAATATTACAGTCACAATGGCTTTCTTTATCAGGTGGGTGTCCATCATTAGTAAAATAGCATATTTTTACTTTGGAGTGTTTATTATATACGGATTTTCTCCCTTATTTGGGGGGGGCGGGCTGGCGATTGATTTTCTCAGTATACATAGAAGGGTTCTGGTGTTACCCCAATCTTCTTCATCGGGAGGTTTGCTCAAATATCTGGGTCGTGGTAATCACTTTATGTATAAAACGACGCCACTCCCCCCCTCTGTGGGAAAGTCATTCTTTGAATTGGCTCACCTGTGAGGGAAGGTGTATTGATTATATAATCCCGTCGGTTAATTTACCACTTGTTTAGGAAATGTTCTCTATCTGAGCATGTTATAGTTCTTGCCAGAGTTTAGATGTTGTTTTCTTTTTTGAGCCCCGTGGTCAAGGCCGTACCTTTTATGGCAGTAATATCTTCGTTTTTGTATGTATGTAAATCTGCCATTTAAACGCTGTCTTTCCTCCTGGTATCGGTATTATTGAAGCGTCAGCTCTATTCTGGGACCATTTTGTAACCGTTTGCATGTTGGTCTTTGTTGTTATTTGGGTTAAATGGACATTGGGACAACAAGGTAATCGAGTTATAGTTCGTATTTATTAAATTTTTTATACAGATGTTTTTTGACCATCATGTTGAGGGGCTTGAATGAACGGAAAGTGACTGCCCCTAAGACGGCTGTTGGGCTTTGTTGGATCTTTTAGTAGTTACATGAGTGATGTTTGAGTGGAGCCTGCCTTCTATTTCATATCCCAAATAATTCTTGTTTAGGGTTTCTAATGGCTACTGGTGTTCCCTCTGATGGGAGATACCCCTTTATCTTCATTGTTGATGCAAAACACTCCTTCGTGCTCTAAACAAGGGACCCTTGTCTGGATTAGTCGTTAATTCTCCATTTCTTTTCCCAATTTGATGTGCGACGAAGTTCAATATTCTTTTTTTCTATGACTCTCTCATACTTGTATTTTCCTGTTACCGGACCGTTGATGAGACAACAGGAATAAAACACCATCTGCAAACCTGTGTCACAATTGGTATCTTTTTAACTCTGGTTGAGGAAGTGTCATTCACATAAATGTTGAACTGTAGTGAAAGATGAGACAAGAACTTGTGGACGACAGCAGCTGTCGGTATAAAAGGCTCTGCCGTCATGCTTGATAAGGTGGGATTGATTTTTCTTTGAGTAAGTATTTTATATTCCTCTGAGAAAAGTCCAGTTTGGGTCTGGTTAGTAGGTACAATTGAGTTTATATATTTAAGGCCATCATGCCATAAGGTATTCAAAAGCTTTTATGAAAATCTCTGCGTGGCAATTTGGGCCAGATGGCCTGCTGTTTTTTCTAGACTCGCTACAGTATCGAAAAATAACTTTTAATGCATAATGGTACCTTATGTGTTTTCTAAAGCCTAATTGTTTTTCAGTAAAAAAAGGTGATTAAACTCCAATATAGTTTGTTCAATCTGTTGGAAATGACCTTTCAAGAACTTTTTTGCCAGTGACTTCAAAGTAATAGATATAGGTCTATAGTTCCCTGGTTGGTGGATGTCTTTATTGGGCTGACCAAGAAGTAAGATCATCCTAGCCGTCTTAAAATCCACTGGAAAATGTCCTGAGGCCAAAGATGGCATTTAAAGATATTTTCCAAAGACTGTTTACAAAGTTCGGGGTAGGGAACTTTATGTGTTTCATTGTTTAGTCCCGAGTGGCCTGGGGGCTCTATTCGCTTCTTCCAATAACCTGACTATATCTTGTAATGTTATTGGTCTTCTTGTAAGCGGGTGGGTAGCTTCATGAGTTGTTGTGAAGTATCGATGGATACGGTGTGGGTTTTGGTGTTTGTAGATATCCCTTGTTCTCTTCTCTCCTTTTAATTTACCAACTGATATTGATTATGTTAATTGACGACTGTTATTGTGGGAGAGAATGGTCTCCCATACATAAACACAGATAAGTAGCCTGGTCCTGGTGGATCATCAAGTTTAATTCAACATATTCTTCATCCTCATCAAGTGTAGGTTAATAGTAATTTGTTAGTGAGGTTCCTTGTGCTTTGCCCCTAGTCGGGGTCTACGTGGGGGGATCCCAATATTGTGATCTTGCCAGAAAGGGGTGGGCAAAAAACGGATTTTTAGGGAATTGGGTAAAAATTGCTCTATACAGGTCTGAAAGGAACTTCCGTTTCATTCTTTTATAACTGGGACTATTCTATGGCAAGCGTGATAGATGAAAGGGGAGGGGGTTCATCCCCGGGGCTGGGTGGTTGTTAGCCAATTCGATTGAGGGGTCTTGAGACATGTCTGGGCTTAAATGATGATTATAGGGGTATGGGGGGTCCGGGGGGAAAAAAAATCATGCTGCAGTACTGGGTTGAAAACAAAAGATAAACCCAGGATACATGGGGATTGTTTAAAAGAAATTTTCAAAATAAAGTTGCTAAAAAAAGGAAAAAGCAATTTATCAACAAAAAAAGAATATAGTAGAGAACAACGAGTGCCCAGCTCCCTTTAAGGTTTATATAAAAAGTGGGAGTCTAAGAAAAAAAGACAATGAGCTAAGATTACTTGCAAGTGTAGATAATAGGGAATTATTGCTATAACAGAGGCAGCCTGGTTAAATTTGGGAAGATAGAAAAAATGCCTTCGAATGCAACTACGGGGTTATAAACTGTTCCATACGACAGGGTAAAATAAAAGGTGGTGGGGGGGGCGATGTATGTCAGAGAAAATTTTAAAATTTGTTTGTTAGACGAGATATAAGTTTAGAAATATGGGAACAAAAATCTTTTTGGCTACAGTTTCTCCAGGGGGTGAAAATTTAATTTTGGGTGTGATTTATACCCCCCCCAAAACCCTTGATAGAGATGTAGTAAGTGTTAGGGGACGAAATTCATAAGGCACTAGATATGAAAATGTTGGAAAATGGGAGTTTTTAAACTTTAGAAATGAGGGAACAATGTGACAGGAAATCTTGGGGTTGTGACTTTCTTGATACGGTTCAGGATTGCTTTTTAAAACAGGTTGTGACTAAAACCAACTAGGGGGAAACAATTACTTGACTTATTCTTGCCAACAAAGAATCATGTTAATAACATTGAGGTTAATGATGATGGGGGGAAAGTGGTCACAAATCACTTAGTGCGTTTTCAGGGGGTTTTACCCAGAAAAAACTGCAATCAAATCTCTGCCCGACTTTCGCTTGGGATTTAGGGGACTGAAAAATTCCCGGGTGGGCAAAATTTGGGAAAAGCCCCTGACTATGGGTCAGGTAGGTACTTGGGTTGTCAATAAAACGTTTTTCAGAGCATAGTTCTGGCTGCCCAGACAACCTTTGTTCCGAGTAGGGAAATTTAATCTAACAAAAAGACCCCAAAATTTGATGAACAAAAATTTTAAAACATTCATTGGTCAAAAGAGGCATATATGGATATCAAAAGAGGGAAGGGACAATTAAAAAATAAATATATTCAAATAAAAAGAGAAAAAAAAAAAAAAAGGAAAAAAAAGCAAAAAGGGGATTATAAGGAAAGGTCGAAAGGGATTCGAAGAGCAACCCAAAAGGGTTCTTTCAGGAATGCAGAAGTAAGATTAGAGACAAGTTTGGCCCATTAAGAGTAACTCAAGCAGATCACTTACAGTGAAAAGGGATATAGTAAAATTTTTCAATTTTTATTCCTTTCAGTGCTTATCGGGAAATGTTAGGGAAATTCCAGAAAAAAAAAGTTGTTGAACCACAAAAATAAACTATGCACGTTTGCGGTAACTAGTGACATGGCCCCTCAAAAATAGAGGAATTTAAAGCTAAAAATCCCCAGGCCCTGATGAACTGTTGAAGGGGGGGAAAAAGGGGTATGAAAAAAGGGAACTTAGCATACTTGGCTATCCTTTCAAAAACACTACAAACTGGGATATGCCCGATAAGTGGAAAATGGCAAATGTAATACCTATTTTTCAAGGGAGGTGACAGGTCCTTAGTTCGAACTATGACCAATAAGCCTTACCTCCATATTGGAAAATTTTTTGGAAAACAATAATTACCCAAAAAATTCGTAACATCTCCCAAAGGGATAAATTGATTAATGAATCCAGCATGTTTTAAAAGGAGGGTTCCTGTCTTACGAATTTACTAACTTTCTTCACTAAAGGATTTGGGGGGAGATCAGGGCTGAATGTGGTATTGTTATATGGATTTGTAAAACTTTTTGGGAAAAAGTTCCCCATCAGAGGTTTGAGGAAACACGGAATGGAGGAGAATTTTTTCCTGGGTAGAGGCGTGGTTGCAAATAGGCAGCAAAGAGTTTTTCATAAAAGGGGGGAAAACAGAATGGGGGGCACGTCATAAGCGTGTTCCCCAGGGGTCAGTGTGGGCTCCTTGTTTTCACAATCTGCATAAAAAGCATAGAGAGGGAATAAATGCAAAATAAACAAATTTTTGATCCCCACCAAAATAGACCATCCGATTCATTCTAGTTGGGCCCTTAGAGACTTCTCCGACCCCTGGAGAACTGGCAAAATGCGTTTAATATGACAAATGCAAAAGTTTTAAATTTTAAAAGGAAAATAACAATGCAAAATATAAACTAAATAATGAGATCTTAATTTCGGACTGCAGAAAGGATTTAGGAGTGATGGTGAGTAGTAATCTAAAACCAAGGCAACAGTGCATTAGTGTTCGGAATAAAGCTAACAGAATTCTTGGCTTCATAGCAAATAGTATAAATAATAGAAGTCCTCAGGTTGTTCTTCAACACTTTATATCTTTGGTTAGGGCTCATTTAGATAATTCTGCACAGTTTTGGTCACCGTATTACAGAATGGATATAAATGCACTGGAAAACGTACAAAGGAGGATGACAAAATTGATCCCACGTATCAGAAATCTTCCCTATGAGGATAGACTGAGGGCCCTGAATCTGCACTCTCCAGAAAGGCGTAGAATTAGGGGGATATGACTGAGGTGTATAAATGGAAAACAGGAATTAATAAAGAGGATGTGAATACCGTGCTTAAATATCTAACATAGACAGGACTCGCAGCAATGGCTATAAATTGGAAAAATTCAGATTCAGGAAAGATATAGGAAAGCACTGGTTTGGTAATAGAGTTGTGGATGAGTGGAACAAACTCTCGAATACCGTCATAGACGCAAAGACGTTGTATAGTTTTAAAAATATGTTGGATAAATACATGAGTGGGTGTGAGTGATTGTGAGTTGGACCTGACTAGCTTGTGCTACTAGGTCGGATGCAGTGCTCCTCCCTTTAGTGACGTGTCTGACCTCACTCGATCAAGGCATTGGCTCAAGCGGGTGGGAGAATTGGAGCTGCCTCGCATGAGCCAGTAGGCCTGTTGCAGTGTTCTTTTTTTCTTATGTTCTTATGTTCTTTAATAGACAAGGTGGAGAGAGACAGGATGTTCCAGAGAGAGGACACAGAAACAAGGAGTCATACTTGGAAGTTGAAGACTCAGATGAGTCAAAGGGATGTTAGGAAGTATTTCTTCAGCCATAGAGTAGTCAGGAAGTGGAATCGTCTAGCAAGTGAGGTAGTGGAGGCAGGAATCATACATAGCTTTAAGACAAAGTATGATAAAGCTCACGAGGCAGGGAGAGATAGGACCTAGTAGAGTTTAGTGAAGTGGCGGGGCCAGGAGCTGAGTCTCGACCCCTGCAACCTTAATTAGGTGAGTGCAATTAGGTGAGTATATACACACACACACACACATGACTCGCTGCTGTCTTCCTGACAAGTATTCCCTGATCCATTGTAGTGCCTTCCCTGTTATCCCTGCCTGGTCCTCCAGTTTCTGCACTAATCTCTTGTGTGGAACTGTGTCAAACGCCTTCTTACAATCCAAGAAAATGCAATCCACCCACCCCTCTCTCTCTTGTCTTACTGCTGTCACGCTGTCATAGAACTCCAGTAGGTTTGTGACACAGCATTTCCCGTCCCTGAAACCATGTTGGCTGATGTTGATGAGATCATTCCTTTCTAGGTGTTCCACCACTCTTCTCCTGATACTCTTCTCCATGACTTTGCATACTATACAGGTCAGTGACACTGGTCTGTAGTTTAGTGCTTCATATCTGTCTCCTTTTTTTAAAAATTGGGACTACATTTGCTGTCTTCCATACCTATGGTAATCTCCCTGTTTCGATAGATGTTTTGAACATTGTTGTTAGGGGTACACATAGCGCCTCTGCTCCCTCTCTCAGGGCCCATGGAGAGATTTTATCCTGCCCCATTGGCTTTGAGGTATCTAGCTCACTCAGAAGCCTCTTCACTTCTTCCTCGGTTGTGTGCACTGTGTCCAGCACTTGGTGGTGTGCCCCACCTCTCCGTCTTTCTGGAGCCCCTTCTGTCTCCTCTGTGAACACTTCTTTGAATCTCATGTTGAGTTCCTCAGATACTTCGCAGTCGTTTCTTGTTATCTCTCGTGTGTGTGTGTGTGTGTGTGTGTGTGTGTGTGTGTGTGTGTGTGTGTGTGTGTGTGTGTGTGTGTGTGTGTGTGTGTGTGTGTGTGTGTGTGTGTGTGTGTGTGTGAGTGTGTGTGTGTGTGTGTGTGTGTATGTGTGTGTGTGTGTGTGTGTGTGTGTGTGTGTGTGGTGTGTGTGTGTGTGTGTGTGTGTGTGTGTGTGTGTGTGTGTGTGTGTGTTTGTACAGTAAGATCACAGTAAACAGGTGATAACACAATCTGCTAAACAACCATTGTGAAAAAATTGCGAAATTCAAGCACATTTGTGACTTTTCACTTTATCAAGGAACAATAAAAAACAAAACAGCTTCTGAGCTAATTTCATTCTACACTCTGTTTGATGTACTAGCCCAGCAAGCAGTATTTTATATTATTGTACCCATGAACCAGTGGTATTGATCAGTAACATCACAGCGACTAGCCAAGGATTGTGTGGTCCAGTGGACTAGAATGTCATGTAGTTTCGCTCATCATGAGGCTGGCCAGTGCAGAATGAGTTCAAATCCTTGGCTAGTCGAAGTGTTGATAGTGATCAATACCACTCGTTCGTAGGCACAAAAATATAAAATAGTGCTCGTTGGGCTACTATACCAAACAGGGAGTAGAATGAAATTAGCTCAGAAGCATCCACACCACCTTATGTCCTCGGCTGGTGGGTAGAACACCTACCTTGGCTGGGTGAGTCATTCTTGAGGATTGTATGGTCCCATGGACTAGAGCATCATGTGTTTTAGCTGATCATGAGGATGGCCATAGCAGCATGGGTTCCCAAGGAGGGTTGTGAGGGGAAAATCACGCATGATTGAACTCTCTCAAAATTGCATTTCCTTAATAATCCCAGAGGGGACAGAGTGCGAGAAATAAGCGTGTGTAACCAAAAAAGTGCATATACTCATTTAATCTAATATAAAAACAATATCAGGTTAACAGTGAAGAGAAAAATATGGAGTATAGTGTAAAGTGGAGAGTTCCCAGCTTAGAATAACGGCTGGTGCTGTGGGAATAGGCCTAAGTGGGTCAAGTCATTGTATACCGAACGATTGTTACTCACATCATCATAATAATACAGCATATGATGAGGGTAAAACATGTTCAGTGATATAGTGACCTTAAATTGAAGATTATAAAAACCTTGAAATTTTCAATTGCATGGTGTATATTACATGTATGTTTATAGCCAGCACTAGCGAATTATTGCCACGTGTCGACAGAAGTGGAAACAAACAGATATTAAAGTATCGTATAAGTAATATAGCAATTGACATGGATAAGTATGTGCAGTGATATAGTGAACTAAATTTGTAGCTACGAGTAATCTTAATTAATCCCCAGCACAGCATAAAATATATGGTGTATCATATAGGATTGTATTATAATCGACTGGCACTAGCGACCTATTGCCAGATGTCCAGAGAAGTGGAAATAATGGATGAGTATTTACTATAGTCATAAGAAATAAAACAAGTGATGGTGGCATTAATGAGTAAGGAAACATCGTAGACATAAAGTGAGGCATAAGCCAAATGTCCCTACTGTGTGAAGTGTCTTTTCCGTGACCTTTTACCACCGATACCCCACCCAGTGGGAGGGGCTCCCTGCACTCCCCCAAGCCTCTCTCCACTGACCACCCCAAACAGTGGGGATGGTCTTCCCCCGCTGGCACCCATACCCACTGTCCACGGATCCACCTCTCATCCCACACAAACCCAGCCAACATCCAAAACAACCCACCATGACCACATACAACTGCTCAGGATAAGATAAATGGCAGTGATCATGGCAGAAAATAATTTGTTGTAGGATGTATGATGTATGTTGCTATACACCACAAAAGTTTTAATGTGTAGTAAGTCTCCATAATCATTACATCCCACATACCTATGCAGTGACCATCTAACACCCCACACCTGTGTGCAGATCAAAAAGATAAAGTGAAAAATCAGGTTCTTGTGGTATCCAGTTTACAAATAGGATACAGGCACGATGGCAGTGCAATATGACTGTGAGACACGTGAAAAGGCTCTTTGGAAAAAATCCAGAATCATATGCAACCTTTTCTTTTCAAAATATCATGTCACTTGTGCAAGTATAAGAACTGAATCCAAAAACGACATCCATCTAGAAAGGTGTTTCTGGATCTGCAGTAAGGATGAGGAACTATGGACAGATATCAGGAAAGCATTCAGGAGGTTAAACAATAAGCATGAAAACAAAGAGGAACTATAGGATAGTCTACCTGGAATATATAGAGCATGGGAGGATAGGAGAGGAGTAAAGTTTAATACACAGAATGCCCTTGTCTATAACAAAATTGCCCCAAAAATAAACAGACACCCACTAGAAAAAACACAGGAAACAAAAAAATCAGCTATCTCTCCCCAGCCCTAGGGCTGACCCAGACTCAGCCCCCAGCCATAGTGAGAATCCGAATTCCGTTAAAGACTCCTCTATAGCCATTACAGCCATAGCCCCTAGTACAGATGTAGTAGGAAATCCAGGCAGTGTCGTTCAGGGAACCCCTCACTCTCGAGAATAACAGAAGTTTGAGCCATGAAGAATGCCAAGTTCATGAAATACACAGTAATATCGTAGTAACCACAACAATACTGATATGTTAATTATCACAAACTTACTACTAAACTCCAATCTGTTTCGTCATAAATGACTTTAAATCCTGATTCCAAAAGTATATATCACATGCCATTCGAAAAGAACACCATTATTTAGTTGATTAAGTTGTGTGTAGTTGATTGCAAATTTGAGTACAGGAAAATATTAGGCTCAAGAATTGGGAAAGGATCTGGGAAATCCATGGTCTACCTTATTAAGCAATCAGTATATGAAATTTATTTTTTATATTCCATCATAGCAGATTCCTTCTTCTTTAAATAACTTTCATTAAATGATCAAATTTTACGTTAATTTTCCTGGTGTCGTAAACGATCTTGTGACATTAAATGTTTTAAAAGTTTGTTGGCATTTTTCAATTCTTCATGAAGTGGAATAAGATTTAATTATAGATTCATATATTAACAGATATAATAATACTTCGTTTTC
>NW_026493892.1:102500-111908 GCF_026875155.1 Cherax quadricarinatus
TCAAGTTCTAGCACGCGAGTCGTATTCCAAACATAGGTCGTATAACAAGCAAAAATTTTCGCGTCCAATCAGTACGTATACCAAGTTGGAATTATTCCAATGCGGACGTCTACCAAAGTACCACTGTATATCTGAGTATTGGTACCCACGGTCTTGCCTCCCCTCTGTCCTTCATGTTTAATTGTTCTTATAATTTACCCTTTTCCCCTCTAAATTTAATGTAAGTGATTATTATTCTTTATATGATATTGATGTACCATGTGGTTGCAGAGATAAATAACGAAAATTCAAAATAACGTAGATGGAAAATTCACAAAAATAAAAACCCTAAGGGAATTAGCGTTAGGACTACTTTTCATTCTACTCTGGATCATTGTCAAATCATAACTGAGAGTGTAAGTAACTTGAAAACCCAGAAGACAGAATGCGGGAAAGAGAAGGAGGATGTGAAGGGACACGAGAGTACTGCTATTATTACTATTTATACTACTGCTGCTGCTTCTACTATCATTGTTACTACTACTACTTCAACTATAGCTGCTGATGCTTCTACTACTAGCACTACAACAACTATTATTCCTTTTGCTGCTATTACTACTACTACTACATACAACTGCTAAGACTACTAATATGACTGCTACTACTCTCATGCTCCTCTTTCTCCTCCTGCCCCCCCATACTCTCTTACAGTCTTGCAAAATATGTGATAAAATTTATTACGTTCAAACTGGTAAAAGTCTTGGACTAAGATTAAAACAACATGTCTATAGCTATATTAATGGACAAGATTCTAATGCTCCGTTTATTCATGTGAGAGATTTTAACCATCTAATTGATTTTCAAAAGGCTGAGAAAGTCTTATCTACCAAGTCCATGGTCGAGAAAAATAGAATCAAGTTTCATAAAAAAATAGTTCTGAAAATATGAATATTGATTTTTGATTATACAAATTGGATGCCTTTATAATTAATAAAATTTAGGAAGAATTTAAGAAACATTAGACAAGCTAAAATTTTAAAGATTGGGCGGAATATAAGCCGTTTGACAGATCGTTGACTACCTACCTTCATCATCATGAAAAGGTCAGGTGTTGTATGGTAACCTCGTGGTGTAGTCCCGAACTCAAACACTTTCATGTTGAACTTTTTTTGTGCAGATCTTGATGTGACAAATCACGAAACACTTGGAATTTCTCCATTTTTTCACAGTAGTTGGCCTGCACACACACACACACACACACACACACACACACACATGTATGTATGGATCCTGTAGTGGAGGCAGGATCCATACATAGCTTTAAGCAGAGGTACGATAAAGCTCATGGTTCAGGGAGAGTGATCTAGTGGCGACCAGTGAAGAGGCGGGGCCAGGAGCTTGGGCTCGACCCCTGCAACCTCAACTAGGTGAGTACAACTAGGTGAGTACACACACACACACACACACAGTCAGTCAGCAGACGTGGGTCACAAGGCTCCGAGAACTTTAGTGGTTTTTAAGGCGTGCAACAACTGCTAGCAGTAATCAGTGGTAGTGACAACGTCAGTGAACAATCCTACGAGTGAAAACCAGAGTTATTAGTTAAAAAAAGTCGAGAGGAAGCCTGAAATCTTTAATATTTCAAAGTGTCAAACCGTTAGTGGATAGTAGGCTTCTGTTGCTGCACAGATTCAAATATACAAAGATTCAAGTGAGTGTGAAGCGGGTGTTCAAGAATTTCGAGAGATTGGATAACAATTTGAAATGTGGGGCACCATACAGTGAGAGTGAAAAAGTTAATAAGCAAAAGTAGAAAGGAAAAATATAATATATAAAAAGGGAAGGTGGCATTAGGCCTGCTGAAACAGTGACGTCCACAACAGTTGTGTGACTTTTATACATATAAAGTGTAACACCGAATGTGAAGGTATTCCAATATAAGTGAAGTGTATTCTATCATAAGTGACTTTGAGGGACGCGGGATGCATGAGATATCGGTTATAAAGACCACAGGTGAAGAATTTTCAAATAGTGATAGAAGGCTACGTCATCAGCATCTGGCAACTTGCCCATCGCATCACTGCCAGCTTAAGTATCACTCACCTGTTGGGGTTGTTTTGGGGGTTCTGAATCCTGCCTTGCGTCACGTTAGATACTGGTCACTCACCCCTGCAACTATTACCAGAATTAGAGCAGAAATAGCATAGTTTGGGTTGAAGATAGGTTGACTAGCGAGGAGCAGCCTAGCGAGGGGAAGCCTAGGGGAGGGTGACGTCAGACACTCCTAGAAGCTCAGACAAGCAAAATTTTACAACCTAATTACTTTCTGTGTTTTATAAGTAGAAGTGATAAGTGCTAGAATCACTGTTGGAAAGTTTTAGAAATACGGGTTTTTACTACTGATATTTATTAGCAGTATGAATATTTAGAAGTGGGGGCACACATACACACGAGCACACACACACACACACACACACACACACAAACACACACACATGCACACCACATGCACACACACACACACACACACACACACACACACACACACACACACACACACACACACACACACACACACACACACACGCACACACACATACACCCATATACAGGATTTCACACCTTCCTGTGAAGTGATCCTCTAACCCTTCCTTCCCCCCCGCCTCCTCCCCCCTCCTCTCTTTTCCCTCTCTCTCTCTTCTCTCTCTCTCTCTCTCTCTTCTCTCTCTCTCTCTCTCTCTCTCTCTCTCTTCTCTCTCATCCTCTCTTCCCTCCCCCTCTTCCTCTCTCTTCCTCTCACTCTCTCTCTCTTCCTCTTCTTTCCCTCTCCTCCCATCTCCCTCCCTTTCCCCCTCTCTCCCCCCCTCTCTTCCTCTCTTTCTCTCTCTCTTCCTATTCTCTCTCTCTCCCCTCTCTTTCCCTTGCCCCTCCCCCCTTCTCTCTCTCACTTTCTCCCCCTTTTCCCTCCTTCTACCTCCCCTTCTCTCTCTTTCTCCCTCTCCCCTCACTCTTTTCCCCCCTTTTTTTTTTTCACTTTCTCTTTTAATAAAAAAAAAAAAAATGGTTGGGACTCGCAGGAATCAGGGATCAGATGACAATGGTACTGGTAGGCAGGAATGGATGGAGGAGCAGTGGAAAAGGATAGAACAAGAATGGGAGAGAAAATTGGAAGCTTTCTGAAAAAAATGGAGGAAAGAGCTCTCTGTGAAATGGGAAAAGAGGTTGGAGAAGGAAATGAAGAATTGGGAGACAAAAAGTTCGAAACTGCAGTAGCCAGGTTAAAGGTCCTAGAATTTGAGGTAAACAGGCTGAAGCAAGTCTCAGGGGTAGTGACCAGAGAAGACACACCATACGAAGCTGAGAGGCTGAACAGGAAGGAAGGAGATATAAAAATATGCTAAGGTCCTTCAGCCTGCAAAGAAGGGCCAGGGAGTGGAAGGGAAAAGAGCAGATGGGTGCAGATGGAGAGGGAGATAAGTCGAATGCTGAGGCAAAAACCATGCTACCAAGAGCCACTGGAAAAATCAAGGGAGAAAATGGCCACATACAGACAGGAACCAGAGTCACAGAGGGAGAGGAAAATGGGAGAGGAAAGGGCAAAATCAGTTTTTTATCCATGGCCTTCAGGAGAGAGGGGAAAAGGGACACACACTGAAAGACGGCAGGAAGAAAGAAAGGAGATTTGAGAAAATCATCACGGAATAGGGGGAGAAGACAGGGATGAGATTGTAAATTTTCAGAGAATAGGTGGGTACTTGAAGGGGAGAAACCGACCGATCAAGCTGATTCTCAGGACAGAAACAGTGCGGAACAGGATCCCCCAAAGAAAAACCACGGTTGAGAGCTCGGAAGAGTACAAGAAGGTGTTCCTAGACAGAGACAGAACACAAAAAGAGAGAAGCAGCTGAGGGAGAGGACAAAAAAGCGAAAGGAGTAGGAAAGGAGACAAGGATGGAACCAGCAGATGTCAGTAGAGCGAACAGAGCAGCAAGAGCAAGCACACACAAAACTATCCTCAAAACCCCCACAACCTATCACCCATCCCAACACACAATAAAATCCATACCCACAGCTTCCACCCTAACCCCCAACCATAGAATCCACAGTATGTACCAGGTCTCCCCCCCCACAGGCTCCCCAAACCACAGTGTTGGGAAAGGAAACTGAAGGTATGGTACACAAACGCTGATGGAATAACAACAAGTGGGAGGGTGGAACGAAAGAGTCAAAGAGGCATCACCAGACATCATAGCAATCACAGAAACCAAACTTACAGGTATGATAACAGATGCCATCTTCCCAACGGGATACCAGATCCTGAGGAAAGACAGAAGGAACAGGAAGGGGGGGGAGGAGTGGCATTGGTGATCAAACACCGATGGAATTATGATGAGCTGGAGAGAGGAGACAGCGGAGAGAAAAGTGATTGCATAGCGGGAACGCTTTTACTCTGGAGGTCCCAAGGTGATAATTGCAGTGATGTATAACCCACCACAGAACAGCAGGAGGCCAAGGCAAGAGTATGACAAGAGCAATAGAGCGATGGTTGACACACTGGCTGCAGTGGCCAAAAGAGCTCATACATGTAGGGCAAAGCTCCTGATCATGGGCGACTTTAACCACAAGGAGATCGAATGGGAGAACTTGGAGCCACATGGGAGCCAAGATACATGAAGGGCTAGATGATGGAGGTGGTATGGAAAACTTCATGTACCAACACGTAAGGGACACTACAAGAGAGAGAGGAGAGGATGAACCAGCAAGACTGGACTTAGTATTTACCTTGAGTAGTGCAGATATTGAGGACATCACATATGAAAGACCCCTTGGGGCCAGCGATCATGTGGTTTTGAGCTTCAAATACACAGTAGAGCTACAAGGGGGAGGGGGACGCAGGAAGGCCCGGACGAATGAAACCAATACAGGGAAAGGGGACTACACAGGAATGAGGAACTTCCTGAATGAGGTTCAGTGGGACAGAGAACTGGCAGGGAAACCAGTTAATGAGATGATGGAATATGTAGTCACAATGTGCAAGGAGGCTGAGGAGAGGTTTGTACCAAGGGTAACAGGAATAATGAAAAAAACCCGGATGAGCCCATGGTTCACTCAAAGATGCAAGGAGGCAAAAACCCAAATGTGCTAGGAATGGAAGAAATTTTAGAAGGCAAAGGACCCAGGAGAATAAGGAGAGCAGTCGTAGAGCCAGAAACGGGAAAATGCACAGATTTAAAAAGGGAGGCCCAACGTCAATATGAAAACGACATAGCAGCAAAAAGCCAAATCTGACCCGAAGCTGTTATACAGCCACATCAGGAAGAAAACAACCGTCAAAGACCAGGTAATCAGACTTAAGGGAAGGAGGAAAAAGAGACAAATAGAAATGACAGTGAAGTATGTGAGGAACTCAACAAGAGATTCAAAGAAGTATTCACAGAGGAGACAGAAGGGGCTCCAGAAAGACGGAGAGGGGTGGGGTACACCACCATGTGTGGACACAGTACACACAACCGAGGAAGAAGTGAAGAGGGTTCTGAGTGAGTAGATACCTCAAAGGCAATGGGCCAGATAACATCTCTCCATGGGTCCTGAGAGAGGGAAACAGAGGCGCTATGTGTACCCCTAACAACAATATTCATACATCTATCGAAGCAGGGGGATTACCTGAGGCATGGAAGACAGCAAATGTGGTACCAATCTTTAAAAAAGGAGACAGACATGAAGCACTAAACTACAGACCCGTGTCACTGACATGTATAGCATGCAAAATCATGGAAAAGATTGTCAGGAGAAGAATGGTGGAACATCTAGAAAGGAATGAATCTCATCACCAGCAGACAACATGGTTTCAGAGACGGGAAATCCTTTGTCACAAAACCTACTGGAAATTCTATGGGCATGGTGACAGCAGTAAGGAAGAGAGAGAGGGGTGGGTGGATTGCATTTTCTTAGACTGCAAGAAGGCGTTTGACACAGTACCACACAAGAGATTAGTGCAAACTGGAGGACCAAGCAGGAATAACAGGGAAGGCACTGCAATGGATCAGGGAATACTTGTCAGGAAGACAGCAGAGAGTAATGGTACGAGGCGAGGGTGTCAGAGTGGGCACCTGTGACCCGTGGGGTCCCATAGGGGTCAGTCCTAGGACCAGTGCTGTTTCTGGTATTTGTGAACGACATGACGGAAGGAATAACTCCGAGGTGTCACTGGTTTGCAGATGACCGTGAAGCTGATGAGAAGAGTTCATTCGATCGAAGACCAGGGAGGGAAAAACAAAGGGATCTGGAAAAGGCTGCAGGGCCTGGTCCAGCACTGGCTCCTGGAGTTCAATCCCACCAAGTGCAAAGTCATGAGGATTTTGGGGGAAAAGCAAAGAAGACCGCAGATGGAGTACAGTCTAGGGGGTCAGAACTACAAACATCACTCAAGGAAAAAGATCTTGGGGTGAGTATAACACCAGGCACATCTCCTGAAGCGCACATCAACAAAAACTGCGCAGCATATTTGCGCCTGGCAAACCTCAGAACAGCATTCTGACATCTTAATAAGGAATCGTTCAGGATCCTATACACCGTGTAGTTAGGCCCCATATTGGAGTATGCGGCACCAGTTTGGAACCCACACCTAGCCAAGCATGTAAAGAAAATAGAGAAAGTGCAAAGGTTTGCACAAGACTAGTCCCAGAGCTAAGAGGTATGCCCATGAGGAGAGGTTTTAAAGGGGAAAACAACCCGACGATACTGGAGGACAGGAGAGATAGGGGGGACATGATAACGACTTACAAAATACTGAGAGGAATTGACAAGGTGGACAAAGACAGGATGTTCCAGAGACTGGACATAGTAACAAGGGGACACAGTTGGAAGTTGAAGACACAGATGAATCAAAGGGATGTTAGGAAGTATTTCTTCAGCCACAGAGTAGTCAGGAAGTGGAATAGTTTGGGAAGCGATGTAGTGGAGTCAGGATCCATACATAGCTTTAAGCAGAGGTACGATAAAGCTCATTGTTCAGGGAGAGTGACCTAGTAGCGACCAGTGAAGGGACGGGGCCAGGAGCTTGGACTCGACCCCTGCAACCTTAACTAGGTGAGTACAACTAGGTGAGTACACACACACACACACCCAGATGATGTGAAGTTGATGAGAAGAATTAAATCGGATGAGGATGAGGCAGGACTGCAAAGAGACCTGGACAGGCTGGACATGTGGTCCAGTAACTGGCTTCTCGAATTCAATCCTGCCAAATGCAAAGTCATGAAGATTGGGGAGGGGCAAAGAAGACCGCAGACAGAGCATAGGCTGGGGGACAAAGACTACAGACCTCACTCAGGGAGAAAGACCTCGGGGTGGCCATAACACCGAGCATGTCACCGGAGGCACACATCAACCAAATAACTGCTGCAGCATACGGGCGCCTGGCAAACCTGAGAATAGCGTTCCGATACCTTAATAAGGAATCGTTCAAGACACTGTACGCTGTGTATGTTAGGCCCATACTGGAGTATGCAGCACCAGTCTGGAACCCACACCTGGTCAAGCACGTCAAGAAGTTAGAGAAAGTACAAAGGTTTGCAACAAGGCTAGTCCCAGAGCTCAGGGGAATGTCGTACGAGGAAAGGCTGAGGGAACTCGAACTGACGACACTGGAGGAGAGAAGGGTCAGGGGAGACATGATAATGACATACAAGATACTGCGGGGAATAGACAAGGTGGACAGAGATAGGATGTTCCAGAGAGGGGACACAGGAACAAGGGGTCACAACTGGAAGCTGAAGACTCAGACGAGTCACAGGGACGTTAGGAAGTATTTCTTCAGTCATAGAGTCGTCAGAAACTGGAATAGCCTAGCAAGTGAAGTAGTGGAGGCAGGAACCATACATAGTTTTAATAAGATGTATGATAAAGCTCAGGAAGCAGAGAGAGAGAGGACCTAGTAGCGATCAGTGAAGAGGCGGGGCCAGGAGCTGAGTCTCGACCCCTGCAACGACAATTAGGTCAGTACAATTAGGTGAGTACACAGAAGCGGGGAGAGAAGGCCTAGAGCAGGGCGTAGGCAGTGTTGGTACAAGCCAACGCTACTGCAAATTCAAAAATAATAAGTGTGACACCAGCCAGAGAGCCAAGTGCAAGTCTAGGACCGATGAGGTAGTGCATAAAGTGAGGAGAAAGAAAGGAAAAATAACTAGCAATTATATTGGGACGTTGATGTTTTTCTCGAAGCAACGGTGTCCATAATAAAGAATGAAAGCATCCAACTAATCAATAAAATTCACATCTTGATAGTGTTGTGCCTTTGTTAATAGCAAGTGTATAGGATAGCGACAGTGTATTAGAAATAACAAGTGTATTAGATAATAACAGTATGTTAGATAATAACAAGCGGTACAACACTGATTCGTGATCTCTGCGGCCAGGCATCAGTGTCAGCCATCATAAATGATAAGTGATAAGGTGTGACCCCAAGGCAGTCAGTGAAGTGAAATTCTAGTGATGTGATTGAAGCATTGTAAATAGGATAAAACACAGATAGAAAAGAAATTAAAGCAGAACCAGGAGTCAAGAGTCAACGAGTTCGACGCTGCCAGCCGTATGTACTCGCCTAAACGTGGTATTCGGGGTAGGATAATAACCAACAGTAATTAGTGCTTAAATCCGAAAAGTGCAGTAAGTGTAGCATTACTAGGAAACAGAGCTGGGACTACAAATTTGAGTCTGTGGGGAAGAGAGTTTTAGGCCACAATAACAGTACACATACACAGGGACCTGTGAGCCTAAGTGACTGAGTGTGTGTAATGGATACTTTCCAACCATATACCAACTACCCTTCCCCTACCCCTGCTCCTAACGATCTCTCCCTCTCCCCCTAACCATCTCTCCCTCTCCCCTAACCATCTCTCCCCCTCCTCCTAAACAATCTACCTCTTCCTAGCAACTCCCTCACCCCCCAACACACGAATACACACACGAACACGTACACATACATACATAAACACACACACACACACATGCACATACACACACACACACACAACACACACACACCTGTGACCAGCGGGGTCCCGCAGGGGTCAGTCCTAGGACCAGTGCTGTTTCTGGTATTTGTGAACGACATGACGGAAGGAATAGACTCTGAGGTGTCCCTGTTTGCAGATGACGTGAAGTTGATGAGAAGAATTCACTCGATCGAAGACCAGGCAGAAATACAAAGGGATCTGAACAGGCTGCAGACCTGGTCCAGCAATTGGCTCCTGGAGTTCAATCCCACCAAGTGCAAAGTCATGAAGATTGGGGAAGGGCAAAGAAGGCCGCAGACGGAGTACAGTCTAGGGGGTCAGAGACTACAAACCTCACTCAAGGAAAAAGATCTTGGGGGGAGTATAACACCAGGCACATCTCCTGAAGCGCACATCAACCAAATAACTGCTG